>JACXGI010000989.1:34263-85829 GCA_016801175.1 Esox masquinongy | reverse complement strand
GACAGAGACGAACATGTCAGAAAGGATAGCCTTCTATGTGTTACACATCTAGAAAATTTGTGTTTGTAGTTGTGATGGGTCAACAGAAAAGAACCGAGAAAGCATGTTGCAAAAATGATCTTCACTACATTGCCTATTGCCACCCGTCAACCTGTTACAAATCCAGCCAGCTCTGCATCCCCCCATAATTACCTCAGGCGCTACAGCAGCTACTCCCTGAGCTCTCCTGCAGGAACAGGTGCTGCATCTTCAGCACAGAAGACAGGCAAGGGTTGGATGGGTTAATGTAGTTTAATGTAGTTTATTTTACATGTCAGCACATGCACTTACATTTGCATGAAAGCAACACAAAAGAAAACAACAAAGGAGCATAAACAAGCACAAAGACTATGACAGGCTATGAAAAAATCCATAGATAGGCTACACTACCTTGAAGAAAGTGCAGTGAAAGAGAATCTGGTGGGAACAATGGAAGGAAGGGGGGTGGATGGGTGGATGGAAGCTCACTACAATTGGTGGCATGGGACTTGAAGCACAAGGAGGAGGGGATGGGGTGAATTTCACCAGCTGTTGGCCTGGAAGGCAACACAACGAATACTGTTGGTGTTACCTGTGCATCAATAGCACAACAGTGAAGAGACTAGGAATAAAGAATGAGTAGTTAGATGTTTAATGTTACAAATCTAATTGAAATACTGTGTGTGGTGTGTGTGTGTGTGTGCGTTTGTGTTTGTGTGCGACCTTGGTCTGAATGTTAGCCTTTTCTAAGGTAAACATCGAACATTTAACACGTACCACTAGTAATTAAGCTGTCCCCGTGTCAGTCTTTGCACCTCACAATGAAAATCTTAGCCACCTACAGGTTAAGCCACACCAAGAGAAGAGGGAGACCTATGTGAGAATTCCATTCACTGACTACAGTTCTGCATTCAACACTATTGTTCCCTCCAAATTGTTCACCAAACTTAGAGCATTGGGTCTGGTTACCACACCGTGCAACTGGATAGCTACTTCAGAATATGAGGACTGGCAACATGTCCTCCTTAACCAAGTCTTCACACTAAGGGCTTGTTCACATTACGTGAGAGAGAATAAAATGCTAGATAGAATTTTCTTTGCATTATCATTTCCATTGCGTTTGCACCGGCATGTTTGAGACGTCCCACACAGGATCATGACCGTCACCAGCGGGACAATGTGGTCTTCATCCTGGGTGAGCTAATTTGAAAGATAATATCCAGACAGCCACCACACTTTACACCACTCCATCGCACCTGGACAAGAGGAACACCAATGCTGGAATGCAGTTGATCATCTACAGCTTACACTCAACCTTATTTTTCACCTTAATGAAGCTTGTTAGGAGGCTGGACGACCTGGGGCTCAGCCCACTCCTGGACTCCCTGTTCACCCATGACTGTGTGGCCACATACGACCTCAACTCCCACACCCACACTGACACATACACACACACACACACGCACGCACACACAGTGTTAATCCACTCACACATATATTAAGTGCATGCTTCTGTCCCATGGACATTGTGTATACTGCTCAACCCGGGACACTGCACATTTATGTAGATCCTGTTTACAATAATTGTTGCAGACTATAATTTGGATTATTGAATATGTTTGATTGGGTGCATTTGTACATTTTTTACATGTGGGCTTTCTCATTCTTGTTTCATGTAAAATGTTTTGAGCTACTTTGTTCAGGCATTCTGAATTTATTTTGGAGCACACAAGCATTTCACTACCCCATTGTTTACATGCAACCAATAAAGTGTTGCAAACACTTCCTACATATTAATTAAAAGTTACTATAGGATCAAATGTAAATGTTAAGTAGTGAAGGGAAATTATATTGTATACACTTTTTTATCAATGTACATAGCCTAACTCAATGACTTTCATTGACTAATGTATTATTTTAAACAAGAAATCAAGCTTTCAATAAAGCAGACACATTTTAATTACCTTTCAGTAAGATTTGCTTATCACAAGAGAAGGAAACTGGACAAAAAGGCACAGCTGCACCCCACACTGGCTATTTCCTCTATACATGTATATTTCCTG
Organism: Esox masquinongy; assembly: GCA_016801175.1. NCBI lineage: Eukaryota > Metazoa > Chordata > Actinopteri > Esociformes > Esocidae > Esox > Esox masquinongy. The sequence continues at coordinate 83,748 of JACXGI010000989.1, read as the reverse complement.
CTGTCCAGTAATTAGACAATTTACATATTCCACAATTTACATATTCCAAATGCCTTTGAAAAACAGCATGCTGCATCCTGAGCCTAGTAATCTCTCGTTAACTGGCTCACACATGATGTGTTGCCCCCTCTGGTGCACATAAAGGAGGAGGCAGTTTAAGGAAATGAACTGCAGGTCAGTATTATAAAGCCATGGGCTACAGTCTCTTGGCAGACCTTGGCAAACCTCCAGACACAGCAAATGTATCCCCAAGCCCAGAATATGACTAATAAAGCGAGGGCCGAGATAGTATCGAGTATCACTTTCCATAATGTCTAGCGAGGGTGAATGGTGCAGCGAATTGTTCATTTTATCTATTTTAATATGTATAAGCTTCACATTATTTCTCCAATGCAGTAGGTGGCAGTAAACCACTGAAACGTTCGATAACACTGCACTCCAACGTAAACGAGAACAGAACGCAAAAATAAAATACGTAAGGACGCCTGCTGCCTTTAGCGACAGTGGTTGTCAAGTGATAGCTAACCGTTACTGAAGAGCGATATTTATTTGCAAGTATTTGCAAGTTTTCGTTTCAATATTCATCTCAGTAAACAGAAATAACATGATATATTAATCGTTAAGACATGACACTTCGCTTTCTTTTTTGTTGGCAAAGCAAATGCTACAGTAGATAGTTAACTAGTACTTAGCTAGCAAACCATTGCTTGACAACCCGAATTGCCAGTTAGTAAACAAACAAGCGGAAGAAACCTCAGTGATCTTTTTCGAAAGTTGGTTAAACACACATTTGCTTTACATTGTTTATTTACATTATTAGTCTGCGACAAGTGCAAAGCGAAATGGCAGATGATAACAGGCGTGGGGAGGACGATGAACGGGGTCCTGGAGCAGCATATCAAATGTTCGTAGTTATGGAGGACTTGCTGGACAAATTAAAGCTTCTGGATTACGAGGAGGAAGTTCTGTCAAAGCACAACATGAAACCTCTGTCCAGGTTAGCAAACGGCCATACCTAGCTAACTATTATTAATGTGCCGAAGTATTCCTGATCTGACTATGAAATGACATTGCAGGTAATGCAAGTCTGAGTGTGAAATAATAGGTTGTTACCTTTTGCAATCCATACAGGCATTACTTTGCATCCAGTGCCTATATGCCATCCAATCCAGGGGAGCAATTCTTTATGTTTACCATCATTGCTTCTTGGCTCATCAACAAAGCAGGGAGACCCTTCGAGCAGCCTCAGGAGTATGATGACCCTAACGCCACCGTGGCCAACATTCTCTCCCAGTTGAGAGCTTTTGTAAGCACAACTTGGTTACTGTACACTGATGTTCCCATTACCTTGTGCTTGGGCCAAAGATGGGATTTGTTTAGAGTTAGGCTTGCAAAATACCAATTTAAAACCCAAGGGTGTATTGAGTCCATCAAACAGTTGCAACAGTTTTGTCAAACAGAACAAAACGGAGACCTTCTATGGGAAAGATTCAATTGTAAGTTCCTCCTTGTTTATTCAAATAGAACCAAACAGGGTTGGAGCTACCAGAATTTTCCCCAAACTCTGTCTGACTTAATGTTTGGCAACTAAATGTTAGGCAGATTAATGCACCCCTTTTAGGTCCTATCCTGTTACTCATAGATCCTCTACCGATTGCTACCTAGATTAAACAGTTAGCAGTGTCCAGTTCAAAACTACAAACATTTTGCAATGGTCTAATTAATATTACTGATGAATATACCCATGTGTTTAATTAGTTGATTTCTGTCACACACTATTTTATTAAGTAAGGCAATGCCATGAAACTGTAATGAATTATACTAGAGGCCCAAACATACAAGCCAGATATTTCAGACAATACATTTCTGAATATTGTTCTTTCTTTCTCTCTTGACCCAGGGAGGACTGGTAGACTTTCCTCCTTCCAAACTAAAAGCTGGCTCAGGAGAACATGTTTGCTATGTGCTGGATCGTCTAGCGGAAGAAGCTCTGAAGAAGACAGGGTTTACATGGAGAAGGTAAGCTAATGTCTGCGTGAAATTGACCAAGTTATCATCATATTTGTGGTACAAATATTTACAATTTACAAAACAGCATGCCTTTGCTCTCTAAAGAAAAAGGAAGAGTTTTTTTAAACTTCAGTTTTCTTATTTATATGGGCTTCAAATGTAACTTTTATATTTTTAATACTTTTTGCCAAATATAGGTTGTGTATCCATTGTAAAAAGGGAAATACATAATTTGCTGGCAGATAATTTATATTTAAAATATAATTATAAATATAATTATATATTTAATTTATATTTAAAATATGTTTTAATTGTTTTACATAAAATGTAAGCCAAAGAAAATCTCTTGATTTCAAAAGGTAATATACAGTTACTGCTTTGAATATACACAGAACATTTTGAAAAAATAGGTTGAGCTGACTAGCTGGCTTTGTGCCATCCCTATTCTCCTGTCTTTCCCCAGACCAAACTACCCTACAGAGGAGATGGAGGACGAATCTGTGATGGAGGATGATGCAGAGCTGACTCTGAGTAAAGTGGAGGAGAACATGACAGTGGGTATCCCCATAGAACTGGCCCTTACTGATAGTCCTGTTGTACATGTTGTGCTCGGATCTTTAAAAATGTGAATTAAATAAATTAATAATAATGAATTTCCATAATAAAGGGGGAACCAGATGAGGATGAGGAGGAGAACATAATGGATTTGGAAGCACTGAAATCAAGAACCAATCAAAGTGTGAGTTGCACGTTGTCTCAATGCATTTCTCTGCCTCTAGAAATGGGACATCCAAAAAGACTCCTCGCTAGCTGACTACAATAAAAATAAAACAAATGGTGGGAAAAGAGTGTTCTCATTTCTTTGCTATTGCTGCTTCCCATATAGTGATATAGACAGAGTGATCCTTAACCCTTCCCCTCTCCTAGGAGGCCAGCTTGTCTTCAAAGCCAGACAACATCCTGGAATCCAACACAGATGCTGCTGAGTGGAATCTAGAGGTGGAAAGGGTTCTCCCACAGCTGAAAGTCACAATCAGAACCGACAACAAGGTAAGGATGTTTGTAGCTTTCACAACGTCAGTGTGGAGCCAGACCAGGCCTAATACATGAGTTTATAATGAACACAAGTCTGTTTTTTAGGACTGGAGGATCCACGTGGACCAAATGCATCAGCACAAAGATGGAATCAAGTCATCTCTTAAAGAGGCCAAGGTGGGCTTGAGTCCAGGTGACATCACTCTCCATACCGTTTATCAAGAACGAATCAACATCACTAATGAGCATCTCATTTAGACTGGCAAATATACATCTCATTTAGACTAGCAAGATGGGTTTCTCTTCAGACTTAGGTTCAGCTAGATGTGTTTTTATTTTGAACTACTTTGATTGTTCAATTCAGACTTAATGGATTACAAACTTTGCCCGGGTTTGCACTTCTGTGACATTTCAATGGTTCCATCAATGCAGCACAAGTGAAGAACAAAAAACAGCTACTTTTTGCCGGGCCACGTAAGCGGAGCCGGCCAAGAAGAGCGATTGTCTCTTACTGACTGCCTGACTGACTGACTACCCATTGTTAAATAGCGTGGTGGTTAGAGACGCGGACTACCATGCAGTGGACTGGGGTTTGATCTTCGCCACTGACCAAACAAAGTAGTCATTAGGATTTGTCCAGGATAGACCAAAACATTGCTGGCTACAAGCTTCAGTAGCTACTTTATATTAAGCCAAAATTGAAACTGTTTACAGTTATATTGCAACTATTTCTGGTGGATTTTCTAAGTACCCATCCGTGCATGCTTTTCGAGTAATATAGAGCACAACCCCTTGTGCAGTAAAAGAGGAGGGGTTTCCACGATTCTCTCGTCTTTTCACTTGACAAAAAAGTCAGTTATCGTCACCTATATTGATAGTTCTTGTATCAATGTCATTCACGAATGCTTGAAAAACAAATGTTGTTGTGCCATGAAACGAAATAGCTTTGGCAGTGTAAAGTTAATCTTCAGTCTCGCTAGCAATTGCTCAATTCTTATGACTATTCCAAGTATTAAGGTACTAGTTGGCCTATTACTGACTAAAAAAAACAGTTATACAGTTCATAGATGCTATTCGTGGTGGAAGTAAACTTAATAAGAAACGTTAGTCAGTTTAACACAATGCTTAATGGTGTCTAGCTAAATATTCAAACTTGGCGTGATGTTATTGAAGTCGTTTTCATTACTGTATAGTTAGCCATCTACAGTAATCTCTTTCTAATTGAACGTGTTGAATGTAGTGTAGCAACCCTATTATACCTGTTGTTGGTTTGGATGTTAGCCAATGTAGGGAACTAGTTTCAAGAACCGTGGAGTTTCGACTAATTGGTTTAACAATAAAGAAGTATACAACACTGCACACGTTTAGCTTAGTGGCGTAGTCGTTAAAGACACAGTCTGTCACTAAAGAGACCCCGGTTTGAATCCAGCGAGTGCAACAACAATCATCCCTTCTAATCGCGGGCCGACCGAACTAGGCTTGCCTGGTTCCTTTTCTTGTTTTAACAGTATCAATGAGTCACTTGTCTCGCGTCATTCTGAGCAGAGTATTGCTGTGTTATGCAATGATGGCTAATGTGTGTAACTGTGTGCTAGGGCTACCTAGACAAGCTGCAGGAGGAGATCGGTAAGACCCTGGAGAAGGTGGGCAGCAGGGAGAAGTACATCAACAACCAGTTGGAACACCTGATCCAGGAGTACCGCAGCACCCAGGCCAAACTCAGTGAGGTGGGCGACCATGTTAAAGCCACATGACACAGTACACTGTACAGTGAAGTAGGGTGAGAATATGGTGAAAACGGGACAACCAGCCAAATTGAACATGCACAGAGGGTTTCTATGCAATATTTAAAAAAAATTGAACCCATTTACAGATCTCTCACCCTACTGTACCAGTCACAAAGGTCTACGTTGGAGCACATTATTCATATTGTACTGGTAACCTGACACTTGGCTACCTTTACTTTCCAGTGTAATAGCCGATTCATTAAGGGCACATAGGATTCTGTTGCTGTGGCGTTTCTTTAGTTAGCAAAGAAGATGTAGGACATAATTGCTTGTTTTAGAGTTTGTAAAACAAGCAGGCTGACTGCTGACCTTTTGTATTCCAAGGCAAAGGAGCTCTACCAGCAGGGAAGTGGTGGAGTTACGGAGCGGACCAGAGTTCTGGCTGAGGTTGGTGACCCTGTTACACACACAGTACTAGATGGGTGTAACTAATAAACTGGGCACTGAGTGTAGATCCCTACAGAGCTTACGTTGCCTATCTGTTCTCCCCTGTAAATTCAGCAACTCAGTCATAGTGCCATAGATGATGGGTTTCAATGCGGCATCTCTTTCTAACCTAGATCACAGAGGAGCTGGAGAAGGTGAAGCAAGAGATGGAGGAAAAGGGCAGCAGCATGTCTGATGGAGGTGAGTTAACTACTGCTGGATTAAGGAATATACTGAGCTCTACCTTCAAGCCTTTTTAAACCTTTTAGAACAGATGAGTGAGTATAACACAATTGATATTGGAAAGGCAACGGTCCTTAATCTAAAATACATTCTATAGTGACAGATAGTTTAATTGCAAAACCGTCGAAGAAACCATGTCAGTAATGTCAGATCATTGATATAGTGACTTTTTAAGAAATCTGTTAGTGTATAATGACTGTGACATTTTTAATTTAAAATATTTTATCTAATTTGTTTTCTAACCCTTTGAACTTTTCCAATCGTAGCGCCAGTGGTGAGAATCAAGCAGAGTCTGACCAAGCTCAAGCAGGAGATAGTTCAGATGGACATTCGTATAGGAGTGGTGGAGCACACACTACTGCAGGCCAAGCTAAAGGAGAAGTCCAAAATGACTCGAGAAATGCATGCCACCAACATCCCAGAGCCTGCTATTGGTGCGTACTGAGGTCCGCACAGTGCGCTGCCATCATCCACCTACTGAACAGGATGTACCAGTACATTATGACTGGGCAATACTTTTTTTTTTACATGACTGTCATATGGCCTTTCATATCGTATTTGATTGCATTCTAAGGCTTTGTTGATATGGCTTAATTCATTTTGCACTGAATATTTACATTAAACTGTGGACAAAACATGGTTCTGTGTATATTTGTAGTTATGTAACAGATTTTAATGAGCACATTTTATACATGCAAGGTTATGTTTATGTATTGCTATGTTTGCAATGGATAATAAACTGAGAATTTTTGGTTGGAATCACTGATCTCCTGTGACCCGTGAAATGGTCTGATCATGTGGATATTAGAACATATTTCTGAAGATACCTAAGCAGCTTTCATGATCTGATAGGATGGTGTAGAGCCCACTCTCTTAACCAGGTAAACCATTATTAATTGGTTATAATCAGATCATAGTTTTTACATGAGTACCTGATCAAGCAGACATTCCTGGATTAAAAGGGTCATGGCTGGAAGGGATGCAGCTGACTTCAAAGAGCATCAATGAACTCAGACTTCCCTCCTGATAGATTAGTAACTGGTGGTACTACCCAATAATTAATAGTTTTTTAAACAACACGATAAGTTCAGTGGGTGAGAGAGTGAAATTACTTGGATTTATTGTCATCACCTGACAGTCATATAGTGATCTACCATTCATCTTCTGCTGTTAATTCCCTTGAGATGTGAGATAACGTGTCAGTGTGAATAACATGTCTCACCTGAGTAACAACAGCTTGCACGAGAAATGACTCATGATATATTATTGGTGGTTACCATCTCGATAGCACTGTGTTAGAATTTACTCACTGAGCGGAGCGGATCACCTCAACACCTAGGTCCTTAGCTCCCTCTTGCTGCAGCATTATGAAGCAAGTAGTGTACTAAATATCAGCGTAGCAGCTGTCCATGATTGTAGTGATTTTCCACCAAAAGCAACATTTACTTTGAAGTTTGACTCCCATCCCATTTTGGCCCACCAATGTTCAGAGAAATGTTCATGCAAGGACTGACAATCCATGATATAAAAATAATAGTTTGAACAACGTTTTGTTGTTGTGGTGTACACAAACATTAAAACAGTAAACCAAACTGTTATTTAGCAACTCCAGATATCCCCAAAATGTGATAATTCAGAAGATAAAATAATTTGCAAGTTTAGAAGTGACAATGTGACGTCACTTTAACATTAGCCTCTGCATTGACAATTGCCTAATGCAATCTATGAAGAAACCAATGGCAAACATCAATGGGCGTTTCCTGATATCAAGGAACAACTACGACATGAAAATAATTTACATTTTATATAAGACATCATATAACATTTGTTAGCCTAGAGTTCTATACTATTATAGTCATTAAATATGTAGGTTATCCATTTATTTTAATTTGGTCACTTATTAACATTCAAGTCATTTTTATTTTACAGAAATAATAATCCTACGGGCCACTTTGATATCGACGCACTTCAGCAGTGGGCTTCAGATGGTCCACTCATAGTTTGTCTGATAGGTCCACCCATCAGTGTAGGCGCGGCTCCGTCTGCAACGGTTGGACTATCAAGCTAGAAGACCATCAACAGTCCACACCGCTTGAATGCTGACTTTGCATACGACTCTGGTTTCTCTTTATTTACGTACAAGTCGCAATACAGCATAAGAAGCATCTTACGTACAGGCTACCGCTGTCCGGGACAGAAGACGAGCAAGATAATTTGTAAGTTGCCCTATCGCTTGAAAGATTTCCTTTTTCTTTGTTCCACCAAACAGCTATAGTTTTCTCACTGCTTGACTTTGAACTTGATAGATCTACACTGAAATGTTATTAAAATTCAGATAGAATATAAGTATTGTCGGTTATTTTGCATCGACTTGTTTTATTAATAGGCTACCTAAAAAGATAGGTGTTCAGTATTTCTGTTTTATATATTTGTATGCAGTTATTTAATAGAAATGTTGGTTAAAGTCAGATCATATTGCGAATATTTTGGTTTTATACTGAGGCGGTATCATTATAGCAAACAGTGTTGAAGTACAGTAGCCCAACAGTCACTCCTAGGGTTGGTAATTCATGCAGAACTCGTAGTTACACCCCTTGTATCAGCAAATAGCTTGTTCAATATAGGCCCCCAGCCTCCAGCATCATAAGCTCCAGCATCATCAGTTCCTGCATCATCAGTCGGGCCTACCGGTACCTGCTAGGTTCAGTCAATGATACAAAGACCCTCATTTTGAATTTTGAGAAACAAGCAAACGTGCCAAATGCAAACTGTCAAAACAGCGAATTGCGATAGAATCTTACCCCCAACTGAAACCCATATGTTTTATTTAGAAAACAGCAAAGCCATACATCAGAGATTATATGGCAGTCCTCGATCAGTATAGCATACAGTGTACGTTTAGGTAGCTATTGCTCTTTGTCAAGGTTAATATTAGAACATCTCAGCAGGTCTCAAAGACACCAACATGACATATGCTTAATTTATGCTCAGAGCTTTTCAAGCAATAGCAATATTTATTGTTGCTGAACACGATAAGCAGTTTTTTTATGTAAAATGTCAGAAGGTTTTGTAATTTTTTATTAGAAAAACAGATTCAGTTATATACATGATTATATAATTATTCAGACAAATTCAAGCATTACATTATATTGCAAAATTGTGGATTTTTATTTTTAAACCACCAATACTTTATTTGCTGTATGCTAATTATACTTCTATTAGGTCTATTAGGTCCCTTTTCTCATTATGGAATGTGGCCTGTGATGGGATGTGTCTAGCCTTTCGCCATTTAAAAAGCCACAAAAAAATACTTTAACATTTTAACAATATTCATTAAGATTAAGACTCTACAGAACATGGAGAACAGTTGAAAGTAGTTGATTTCATTTTACCTGTCCCTAATTAAGACTTAGCTTCGCAAATTGAATTTTCACCATTGTTAAAACTGATGGTTATTGTTTAAGATCATTATGGCTTGATTGCTGATTGGTTTGTAAGACATTACGTTTTGTTAATGTACACTTTCATAGCCATGTGTCTGATGTTGCTTAGCTTACGTCTACTTGTTCTTGTAAATTAATACACAGGAAGACAAATAGCTGCCATTTGTCAGTTCCTCAGGAAGTCTGGGTTGTGTATGATGAGGTTTGGCGTTTACTGTTTTCATGCCATTTAAAAATCTAAGTCAACTAGCCGCATGACTTAAGTAAGAGGCCTGCTAGCTTTTGTCGTTATTGCACAGCGGAATGAACCAAACTGATTGTCTGTGTCAACAGCCCTTGGCTTCCTAGGTGCCCTGACACTTGAAATCCATGTAGCCTGTTTCAGTTCAGGGAGATATGAGAAGCCCTCAGTAGGACTCTTAAAGATTAGTTCTAGCATAAGGACCAGTTATTTAACTAATATAGATTTCAGATAAATATATTACACAGAAAATGTCATATTAGCCAACATCAATGAGCTACCAAGAAACATGACACCATTGTCAACCTATTGTTTGTTTTGTTAAATCAAAGAATCAAATTCAAACCGAAAACAAGGAAATGGATGCTTTCTCTTAACGGTCAAGTGCATAAAGGCTGTGGCCATCAAAACACACTTCTCAAAAGATTCTTTCAACCAGGCTTCTAAAAGCTAGAAACCCAGTTTCCAGACACACTGTTGTGCTATTTCTCTCAGACACTCTGTCTGCTGAAACACTGGAGGCCCCTGTTCCTCCAGCTCACTACAGAATCTCTTGTTTACTGATATAGAACCCTCTCCTGTGTCAGCAGACAAAGACGGTTACCACGACAGCAAGTCTGACCCACATAGTCTAATGGGTCAGGAATCACAGAGCTATGAGCAATCCAATAATGCTTGTCATTTGGAAGGAAGCCCCAGGAAAACAGGCGTATAAAATCAACCAAATCTTTAGAACAACAGGCTGTCTGGCATCAGCGTAAAGAGCATTTGAAGAACGAAAAGTGGACTTAATTTATAATTTACTGTAACATGCATAAGGTTGGACGTTGGCTACAGTGTAATGTTTTCATATGTGGGTATGCAAATATACTTGAACTGATTTTAAAAAATCATCTATATATAACTAAACTTGTTGAAGAGGTTATAGTGAGGGTAGAGTTAACAGGAAGTGTGACATCACTGTCTGTTTTTCTTTTTCTCCCCTCTGGTTGTCTGCAGTTGTTTTTCTCAGGGTGTCAGATGGGAGACCTCACTAAAATTACGAACGTGCACATGTTCTTAACTTGGCAAATGCACATTCTTCCACATAAAAGTAAAGCTGCAATTGCAAATTACTTTTAATTTGTGCTGTCTGAGTAGGATTGTTTGACTGGGTTTTACATATTATCTATAGTAACTTTAGGAATTTGCCCTAATTTTGAAATTAACATTTTGGTTAATACATTAGATTTATCTTCAGCTCTAAGACATAAAATCCCTGTCTACTTAAGAGATTTCTGCCTTGACTTGCAGCAATCTACCAAACAGTCAGTCAGCCAGTCAGTCAGTGTTTTTATTGGAAAGCCCCTCAGAAGCCGACAGAAGGACTGGTAACTCTGAGGGGAGATTACAGAGGGAGAATAATCTTGGGGACAGGCTAAAGACTTTAAGTAAAGATTATGTCACTTGGATTCACCGGGTACTTCTCCGTCATATGTCTATAAGCTTTCAATGTCTACTTTGCTTTTTTTGCCCTATTAGAAATGAATCTGCTGCATAAGCCTGGTGTATTTTCATCAAGGTGATAATGATCGCTGTCTTCATATAAAATATATATATATATATAACTTTCATACTATGTATGGTAAAAGGAGAGAATTGGAATAATGTTACATTTTAGAATTCAGAAGGATGTTCCTTTTTTCTGAATGAAATAGTTTCCAGCTCTTTTGCTTTTTCTCACACACTCACACCTGATATCTTTTTCAGACTGAGACGGCTGGCACGTTTCATCTGTGATCTGTCCTTCCCTGAGGCAGCACTGTCTGTGTGTATGGGCAGACATGGCTTTGCTGTTCACTGGGCCTGTTACAAGTACGTTCAAACTACATCCCTGGATGTATGATTTATTTGTGTTTATATTTTCCATACGATGCTCAAGACAAGACATATTAAATTTAAAAAAATGCATATTAAATAAAAAAATAAGAAAGGGCTTTAGAAAAAACAACAAACAATATTTTAGGTTAATGTAGGGACTTGAGGCACAACTTTATTGGCTGGCCTATCTTTCCTCCTTGACTTTGAAATGGTTTCTATTGTTGTTAAAACAAATTACACTTATTTTATGCTCTATGAGATTATTCTTGTTCAATGAAAAAAAAACTTTACAAATATTTATTATTATCATTATTGGTCTGGAGGCCTCCAAGTCAGGCTGTCATCAACATACGGAACTGATTTTGCGTACATTGTCAACATGAATTGCACTCAACTGGTTTAAACCGCTATACAACTCGAATGTTAGTTCACTATATTTAGGTCCAACTATATTTAGGTTAATAAATCTCTCTAGGTTTTCTGTTCCTATCAAATAGGGACTGAGGGTAAAGATACATTTGTAGTGATGTTTTTTATGTTCTGTGTAACTCATGCAGATTTTCACAAAACAACTTTAAGCTTGCAATTGGATTTCAAATTACAATTCATCTAGCCAAAAAACTTGTGAAGTCTTGTGAAAGTCAATATTTCTTTGTATTAACAGGTTCACCAATAAAGAGGAGAGAACCAACACAGGCTGATGAGTCATGTCAAAGGTAAAAGAAAAAAAAAGTTATGGTTAATGGTTATGTTAAATGGTTTTGTGTTGGGTATAGTTTTGTGTTCTGAATAGCTGTACGTTTATCTTTTATTGGATTAGCAGGTTGCATCCATAACTTCACTTAGTTCATTTCCATTCCACGGCCCTCCGTGGAATGGTTTGGACACCCCTGATCTAACTGGTAGAATCAGGTGTGCTAGGTTAGAGATGGAGAGGTAAGCCTGAAGGGTAGCAAAGGTCTTCTCAAGGGATTTGGGCAACAGTTCATAGTTCAAATCAAAGTGTACTAGTCAAATGCTTCGTTGGAAACAGTTGAAGACAAACATTGCAATGCTTAATTATGGGCTCTTTTTAAAAATACAGCACAAAAAAGTAAGGGAGAGATGAAGACACATTAAAAAATGAATACTCAAGACTGCAAAATCATAACACCAGGAATATGTACACAATGAATAGCACATAATTGGAAATGTCAATAGCATGGCTGAATACAGAAAATACCAGTACCAAGTAGATGTGCTGGGACCTTGGGGTACATGGTGGGGGTTCAGGCACATATAGGTGGGGTTATGGTGACTGCAACAGGATACATAATAAACAACAGCATCAGTGTAAAAGTGTGTGTGTAACTCTAACATCCGTCGTTCTCTGCTGTCCATGTGCACTCTAGCTTGGGCCTGTCCCTCCTGTCTTCCCCAGACGACTCCTACCACTGTTACTGCGTGAATCCTGTGACAGGCTCTCCAAGCTCCTGCCGCCGAAGCCCACGCCTTCTCAACAACGGCTACTACGTCCTGACCGAGGACAGCTATGCCTGGGATGACGAAGGCAACGTCTCCCTCACCCCATCCAAAATTAAACTGTCCTACAAAGAGAACCTAGTCAGGTGAGTTGTTCCAAATAGCCACGCCATGTTGAACGGAGTGGATGGGCACGTGTGTCTGCGTTTAAACACAAGACCTGTTTGTATGGGTGAGGTCATGGACTAGATTAGTTGTCAGACCTACACAGAACATGTAAGGCAGGTTGGAAAGTATAGTAAATTCTGGGTGTCTTAGATGTTTTGCAGAATGAAAGCACATGATTTATGACAATACATGATGATCATCATATATACACCCAGTGTGTATATAATCAGCTTGTTTTAAAATATTTGTTACAATTATTGTTAGTCAGCATATGTTATAGATTCATATTTAAAGTAATACTGTAATGCGCCTTTTAGCCTACCTGTATTCCATATCCTTATGGTGTGTTGTACAGCTTCAAGAAAACACAAATATGCCTCTGGGTGACAACCTTAAGTTGTTTCCACAGCAGATGTAATTGTTGACTAATATCCTACTGTGTCATCACAAAATGATTTACTGTGATCACAGATGCAATATACAGAAGCAATAATACAAGATTAAGTTGGTGTGTACCTTAACAACATTAGGTATTTACATTTGCAATGTTGTTTGCACTGTTTCCCTCGTAAAGAATCTTCCGGCGCAGGCGGAAAGCCCGCAGGTCTCTAGCTAGTATGTTAAGTGACATGACTGAGACGTGTCATACATGGCTGGATGAGAAAGTGTTTGGAGTGGTACGTCACCTTCCCCTTGCAGAGTCCTCCTGGCTGGAGCTGAGCACCGCCGATATGGACACCAGCTGCACGTTCACTTATGGTGAGGCCTGCTATTTCTGTTATGCTATGTTTGTGTGGGAGCTACTTGGACCGGACCACTGTTGTAACCCGTTAGCAATGTGGATCTGATTAAAGGATTGTTACACTAATTTCATGTAATTTTGGTGACATTTAGTGGTGCTATTGTCCCCCTAGACATTAGATTTTAATCAAGTGGCCACTGTCCTATATTTAGAAGTATATTGAGTTGTACTCAGCTGTTGAAGCCCACATGGTGTCTCTTATCATGCCTTGTCTGCCATGCTTACAGGCCAAACCACACCCACCTTAAATGGGAAATGTTAAAAAGCCTTTCTCTCTGTTGTACATGTATGTTTTGCCATTCCAGATGACAGTGAGGTAATTTTCCTGCCCGAGAAGTTGTCCCATGAACCTCAGTTGTCCTCTCACGAACCCATGCTACAGGAGGAAATGGTCACGGAGACCTGTGTGTCTCAGGTGCATTTTGGCCAATCCCAAAGTGGCCTCCTGGATGTCCCACCCCCCTCAGACTTCCTCTCCAATACCCGCTGCCTGCCTAAACCCCAGCCGCCAGGTGAGCAGCAGTCCACGCATCCTAGATTACAAATTAAAATGTTCTCTCCTCTTACCTGTATTCGCAGTGTTTAAATGTTTTGTATATCATTATGAATCAAGCTTCTCTTCAGTATTAGGAGATGACAGGAGTCATCAAGTTATTTTTGGTTTTGGTCAGTTTTGTTAAAATATGCTACATTAAATGTGTTTCAGACTCCACCATGGTGAAAGCCCTCTTCCTCATCATTCTTGCGGTCTTTGTCTCCTCTGCTGCATTATCAAGGTAAGCCGTCAGTATAAACGTTTATTTGGTGGCCTTTGCATTTAGCAAAATACTGACATGATGGTGCAAAGACCTGTCATTGCACAAATCCCAATTTAGCAATGGCTCCAAAAAATGACAAACTTCAACCACACATCACAAGGGTATCCATGAGTTCATCCGCTCTGGTTAAGTATGAAAAAAGGGTTGTTCCCAAACACACTATCCCTTTAAAACAATCAGCACAAAGGATAAGTGCATCTTAGGTAATTAAACAATAAAAAAAACTTGCAAACCTATTCATTGTCAGGTCCTTTATAAAAGCTTGTCAACCCCATAAATATGCGCTCAAGTATTCAATACCCGCTAACCAAAAATATTTCAATTTTTCAGGTGCATGCTGTGGGGACTGACAATGGCATTCACAACATTTATATTGATTATGACCTCTCTGTGTAAGTGAACCTCTAATGTACTCTATGGGGCTTTTAAAAGATCATTTGTATCCATGTCAATGAACATGATTTTAATACATAGCTTTTTCCCCAGTCCTCACGAAGTCTGGGCCCATGAGTAAGTGGAGAAAAGCAAAGACGGAGGTGAGTTATATTTGCAGTGTTCAATTATACTACTTTTATCCTCAGGGAATAATAAGTTCCATATTAAAATGGTCGGTAACGTTGTTCTCAATTTCTCTTCCAGGACATTACATCAAGAAATGAGTAGATAAAATCTGTGCAGACTTACACACACACACTCAAGTTTCACTCATTTTGAAGTATTTTTTAAAGCAGATGAAAATGAAGAAATTATAAAATAAGGGTGAAAGTGGAGATTCATACATGTTATTAGATAAACAAATGACGTGAATGACATGTTTTTGAAAAACGTCATCCAGAATCCTGAATACAAAGATTAATAAGAAATATTATTGTACATTATGCAGACATTTTAATGTAATGAATTACCTGCATTTTTCTGATCTTGGCTTTTTTGGGGCTGTCCAACTTGACTTATTTTCTATAGCTTCCAGTATTTTGAATGAATAACAGGGCTATTAAAGTAGCACAGTCTTTCAGTGTGAGACAAGTTTTTCTCACCAAAATGATGGCTGCAACTTTAATTTGACTATAACCAAATGGACAACATAGTTTTGTTGTTTTTAAACATGAACTACCTGGAAGTTATTTATAACTACGGAATTATAAGGTGCATTTTTTTCTCCTGAGGAAATAAAACCATTTAAGTGCCTTCTTTAACTTATATAAGAGCAGCCTAGTGCCTGCTTAACAAAACAGGGCTGCACATCAGCAGAGAAAGGAGACTGCAGAATCCTTAAATGCAATAAACTATAATTAAAACAAGTAGTGTGACAGACAATGCTGCTGGAAGGCACGGCAGCGGTGGGAGGGTGCCTATATGCCCATTGTAGTGCTAACATTAAAAAGAAACTCTGCAGTGAATTTTATTCAGGGTGGATTTTCCTTAGGAAGAATATGGGTAGGTAATTTTCAGTGGTCACATTATTAGCGGCCTCTTGTGGTTAGCCATGAGCACTTAGTGGATCAATTCTTCTATCAGTGGATAGAAGAATTGTATTATATGATTATATTTAAATTACTGCAGCTAAGACCGAAACAAAAATAAACCCCTCCCTTTCATTCAGAAATTGCACAATGTTAAGTATATAATGGCATTAGAGTTGTTTTTTGTCAAACCAGAAGGAAAATTTATTTTCCATCAGGAAAAGGAACGAGGCACAGCCCGTAGCTGAATAAAGTGATTATGTACTGTACAGCTTCATAAAGTTGAAATGAGTGTCATGTTTGGGCTTCAAACTATGCCAAGCTTTTTAGAATTCAAAGAAAATAAAAGGTGAATTGTGCTTTAGTCACTGTACAACTCATCTCTGTGTTACTTTATATACATTGATGTTGGTGTTGTAACATGTTTTTTTATCATCTCATACTGCTTGTATGTACTATTTGTCTAGACTAGTGACTTGAGAAATATTGCTGTATTTATTCACACAAAGTGCCAAATCTGAACCATTATTCCAAATGAGACAATTCTCAGACCAGAAAGTGTTAAATCTGCAATAGTTCATCAAATAGCCAAAATGTGTTCTTAGAAATCAACTATTGCTAGTTGTTGGTATACATGTTTGATATTAAAAAGGTAATGTACTTATATGCTATGTAAAAAAACATGGCCATTATCATTTATGTATTCATCATTTTTATTTGCATTTAATGACATGTACTGAATGTACTGTACCAGAATTTACATTTGTTTGTTCACTCACAATCCTTTTATATAAACCAGTTTGACATTTGTAACTTTTTACAATCATTAATTGCTTTGATATACTCAACTAGTTTCCATATTTTGAAATGGTTTGGTACTTGCGGTATGCATGCTTCTTTTGCACTCACTTCTTCGACTTTGAAGATTTTTAACAAAGATGCAATTTTAATCAATGTCTGTTGCACAGTATGTTTTTATATTCTTTAGGTAAACAAGCTATATTGCAAGCACTGTAAAATGTAATCATATCTCCTAACAGATTTGTTAAAAAGTTTAATAAACCCATCTGGCTTGTACAACTTAATTATCCTCCATAAGAGGAAATATTTTTATAATGGTTGAAGTATGTAAGCTTACTTGTAAGATTCAATATTTACAGTGCATTTTCAGGATTTATTGAAATATTACTGCTTATAGTAAGCCTATAACATGTCCCTGTATATCGGTATTTAAATAAAAAATGTAGCACTTTGATTGACCTGTCTTCCATATTAAGTGTTCAAACTACGAAACTATTTCGGCATTAGAGTGAAGACTGATATTGATAGCGCAGCAAATATGTACAGTGAATGGGTGTGTCCAACCTTTCGACTAGTACTGTATGACTCAAGGCGCATGTATCAATGCAATATTACTGGCTCATTAGGAACGCTATTCATTATAACTAAACTCCTCTCACATTACTGTCAAATCAACAACAAAAACAGTCTGGTATGTATACTTTATTACAAAATTCCCACCCATTAAATACTTAAGACACCACTAACACGTCCAAAAACCACTACACACCATAATTTTCCTCTAAAACTGAGGCACTTTATGTACAGAGAATGAGTGACTAAACAGCTTTAATGGTAGTTACAAGAACACTAACTTAAAAAAAAAATGTACCTTTTGGAATATCAAGTTACTTACTCGACGTCGCGATCGCTTTATTTCTTCAAGCAGAGTTGAAAGCATTTGAGTGCACTTACGCTTACTGAAAAGCGGCTGGTAAAAGTCGTTCTCCTTCGTGGACACTGATGTGTCTCTTGAGATGATTGCCCGATATAAAAGTCTTCCCACACTGTGGGCACCGGAACTGCTTGCACCCCGTGTGCACGCTCAGGTGGACCTTGAGCGAGCCCGACTGGGCGAAGCGCTTCCCGCAGTGGCTGCAGCCGTAGCGTCTCTCCCCCGTGTGGACGCTCTGGTGTCGCTTGAGGTTGCTGGAGTCGGAGAAGCGCTTCCCGCACTGCATGCAACTGAACGGCTTCTCACCGGTGTGAACCCTCAGGTGTGTCTTAAGGTTCTTCAGGCAGGCCAGCGTCTTGCCGCAGAAAGTGCAAATGAAAAGCTTACCTGCTGTGCCGTCCCGGTTGTAACTCGCACTGTTGTTATTTTGACTGTCATGCGAGACCCAGCCGTCCGCCATGACCAAAGCACTGGGTTCAGCCTCCAAACCCTTTCGAGCAGTCACGTGAGGCTCATCGGAGGACAGCTGCGCTCTCTGTCTATTGTCCCTGTAAGCTACGGTTTGCTTGTGCTCGGTGCCGGAGCGAGTCGCGGTGTTGACTGCATAGGGAAAAGAGTGATCTGCATCTGAGTGTACGGGCACAACGTCCACGTGAGAGTACGAGCATTCTGGAATGTCATCCCCATGGCCCTGCGGGTTAAGGGCCCCGAGTTGTCGTGGAGGGTCAAACATCATACAGTCGAAGCCCACAGGCTCGGGTATCCCATCACCATTCTCCAATCCCGGGTTCTGGGATATTTTGTTCACACTTGTGTTACTTGGTTCTGGTAAGAGACTGCTGCTGTTGTCTGTCTCGCCACTCACCCATAGACAGGAGCTTGGGTTCTCCTGTTTACTGATTGGTTGAGGAGCTTCAGTGTCCAGGCTGGAATGCCTTTCACCCCCATCAACACTGTGATTTAAAGCCTCTACAAAAATGAAGAACAGTGTGTGGATCAACATGAACCGGATGCACACCGTGCAAATAATCATGAGAAATTTTGAGGCTGAAATGTTTGTATTAATCTGAAGCAGATACACGTATTAAATGTATGCAATGCAGCTTCAAGTCTAACTTTATTGCAATCATTTTAACTGACAGTATTCTTATTTCTGGTACAAAAGGTGGATTTCATATTTGTGGTCCAGCGACTGTATATAATAAGATGTGAGTAAAATTACACTTTTTTTCCCCAAAAGGCATAATGATAGACATAGTATAATGAAAACACTTAAGTCTTACTATAATTTACTTACCAGTACTCAGTCTCTCTCCTTGGTCAAGATTCTCCCACACTTCTTCCTGCCTTTCCTCTTTGATGGTCTGTGATTTAGGCTTCAACTCATCCAGTGCTGCAGGCTGTTGCACACAATGTTAGATCAAATTAGTTAAGAAGCATAGGTTATTACTGGGAAGAATCCTATAACTTTGAGACTTTTACACGTTAGTTACAAAAAATGGATTGTGCGGATATGCGGTCTGTGTCATTTTTGCTTTCAGAACTAGGTTGCGCTGATAACCAGTGATATTTCGGCTGCTAACAGTCCAAACAAAAGTGGAAAAAAGGGCACCACATCCAAAAGTAACGTTGAAGTTTACCTTTCTCTGTGCGGTTACTGTGGTAGTTTGTCCAGTGTCACCTACGGACTTTCCGTCCCTAAACAGGCTGGTGACCAGATGGGAATCAACCGCTCTCCGACATTGTAGCTCGCCTACAATAAGTACCGTTAGAGAAGGGAAGTTCATATATATACACACACACACACACACTAGTGTATATCAATGGTGTCTTGTTGTAACAAACCAATGTAACAAGTAGGCCTAACTAGTTGTGTGTTTTTCAAATGGAACGCCCAAATCTTACTGCTTGATGTCCTTTTCGATTCCATGCCAAGGTGAGCTCGTGAGCGACTGTGCGCAAGGATGGAACTTCCCATTCCCGCTCTCAGGGCACTCACACGAGACACTTTCAGCTCCATCAGCCGTAGTTTCCTCCTCAATGCTTCATTCTCCTTCTGCCCTCGAGATATCTCCAAATGCAGGACCGCATAGCCATTGTCAACAAGCTCGCAGATTTCAGCCACCGCCGCGTTAGCCAAAACCTCCATGATTGAGGCTAGCTGAGTATGAAAGGCAACTGAATTTGCCATTATTAGACCAGAAATTGCGTTAATACAAGTAACTGTTAATGGATGAAGTTTTGAATAAATATTTTGTAAAAATATATATATAGATTCCAACGCCTCGAAATTACATTTAGTCTAGCATAACAAAAATGAACAGCGTCTTGTCAGCAACGCGAAGAACAATTTCCGGGTCACGAAACTTCCAGAATAAAGGTTCTCCACGTAAAAAATAATTACAGCTGCAAGTAGCATTGAGCTGGTTTCAGCATTCAGCTTCCATATTGCACCAATTGCATGCGCAGGGACATGTATGCATCATATGTGCATAGATGCATCAAATGCCGCATGGATGGGTTTTCCTGTCCCACTTTGCCACAATGTGTCCAACTTAATCCAAAGTTAATACGTTAGCTACAGTCATAACCCTGAGCATGTCTCCCAAATCGAACCACACTGTGACACAGATCAAGAGATACTGTCATTTGGCTGTTATGGCGCCATTGTGTGGCCAAACTGAAATGACTTGCATAAATTACATCACAATCCCTTTGTAGTCATCTATTGATATTATCATTCAATCTATGTGATTCATATGCATATATGTGCAAAACCCTGCCCACTTCAATGTCTGTTGGTCAACAGTGGCTATGTTTCTTGATATACTGTCCTGGCAATTATTAAGGAGTTTTGTCCATAGATGCTAAATGTCAAGGTAAGTGAAGATTGGTTTGAAGTGTTCTTCACAAATTCAAAATAGCTTGAAATCTATGATAGGTAAGTTAACAGGTCCCAATTGCAAATATACTCTTTGCATGGAAATTGACTTATGTACCAAGTTTTAATGATATAGGCCATTGGACATTGGTCAATAGCGAGCATATTTTATGATGAACTTGTTTAGATAATTTTGCTTTGATGGGGCTTAGTCCATAGATGCCAAATATCACATAACGTGAAGATTGGCCATTCGGTACTATAGGAGCAGCGTATGAAGCATTTTTCACAAAATCCCAAATAGCGAAAATCCAACAATGAGTCAATATTGAGTCCCTCTGGCAAAAAAAGGAGTTTGACTTGTATAGCAACTTTCAACATTCTATGTCACATGGGGTCAGTGTGATACACTTCATTAAGGTGTGGTACGTTGGTCACTTGGGAAGCTTGTTACAACGCCACCAGGATGATATTGCATCCAAGGTGGTAGACCTTGGGCCTGTGCTACCATGTAAATTCTGGACCCATTGCACCGTTTTATCTCACTGGAATATGCAAAAACGGTAACAACCAACTACAGTTCCCCCTCGATCCCATAAGGGTGCCTTACATGATGTCCTATGAAAAACTGCCATAATGGCTAATTGTTATCATACACATTGTGTTTTACCTGAATACCTTTATTTTGAAGGCAAGAACTCAAACCGGAACAGATCACAGGAATGGATAAAGGCCTTTGCGGGCCTCTAGCGGCAGTTAAGGCCATGCACAGAGAAAAGCAGCAAAGGGAGGCTGCTTCCTACGAATCGGTCAGAAAATTAACCCAATGCTATTTTAGCCCACAGACGGTAATCAAACTTCCAACTGTTCAATAGGTTAAAAAAAACCTTCCATGTTGAATAATCAATTAAAAATATTATTTTTATCGATATATGGAGAACAATTTAAATCATATATATTTTCTCCCTAAATCCATACTTGTGTTTTTATTGTAAATGCAATTTCATTGACTCACCGGTTCACAACTTAAATTTTGGAACTTTTTCAACGTTTGAACGCACAGAACCAAACAATAATCAAAATTACTATGAAGACATAACTTGTCTCCTCCTCCTCGTCCCTTACTCCTCCTCCACGTCCAAGGCCGGTATAGTACTAGGAAGTCCAGGTTGGTTTAGGGGGGAAGGATAGTACTGCGATTGTGTAAAGCGAGTATATGGAGATTAAAAGTCAATGCAAACTGATAGAAGGACCTGCAAGAAAGTTATTTGAAACATTAACTTAAAACATTAACTGTAGATCTATGTCTACTGGTCATTTTTGCTTGTTTTTTGCGTTATATTTAACATTTTTTCTATTCACATCTCACATCCCTCCCCTAGAATTCTATTAATGCCTGTTTTTGAGGGGAGTTTTTCCCAGAGGCAATAGTATTTCATATAAATAACAGTAATAGTAAGAATCAGTGTTTGCATTGCACCTTTTATAGAGTATATGGCTGGCCACACTTTATAAATATGAACATTAGTGCAAACACACATGAAAAACAATTAGTTCCATTCATTTATTTTTTTCAAAACTTCCTTAACTGTAAATGACAAATAGCCTACTACAGACAAAACATTCTCAGTCTAAATGTTAAGAGTATAATTATTCATGACTGTTCATGGTAAACTGTGTGGCAATACATCTCCAGCACTCGAGCAACCAGAGTGGTTTATCTCTAGATGAACTCTAAGGTTGTGCTTTGCTGCAAACCTCTCCCCACACTGTATGCAAACAAAAGGTCTTTGTCCTATGTGAACACTCTTGTGTCTGATGAGATTACTTGAGTCTGCAAACCGCTTTCCACACAGAGGGCAAACAAATGGTTTCTCCCCCGTGTGGACGTTCAGGTGTTTCTTCAGATAACCAGCTTGGCCGAACTTCTTCCCACACTGAGAACAGCTGAAGGGTTTCTCTCCAGTGTGGACCCGCTGGTGAGACTGGAGATACTTTGGACAAGTAAAGCTTTTTCTGCAGAAGCCACAAACATAGCGTTTTTCTCGTTTGCCAACCCTGTGCTGCATTTTATGTCCTGCCATATAGCGTTGGACTATGCCCACTTTTGGCCTTGATGTGTTTTCGCTTACATTTATTTTACTCTTTGACAAACACTTGTCGGCAATGGCAAGATTTCCAACATTTTTACAAGCCTCATAAGAGATGCGGTTTTGCGGATGCAAATTATTACTGCTATTATTACAATAATACTCATTACTGCTACATTGATATATTTCTCCATAGGGTTCCGAATCAAGAATTGCAGCCTCTGGTTTCACACTGAAAGATTTAACAGGGAACAAAGTGCTTTCCTCAACCACTGGCGCCTGTTGTTGTTGGTTGATGTGAAGTGCAACATGAGTGGGACTTAATTCCGAAGCATAAGAACATGCTGGATCCTCAGAATCTGTTTCAGTGCTTATTGGTGTCCATAAGCCCGAGTATCCCTGCCTCTGTACATTGTGGGCAGAATTCATACTTGGAAGCTTCTGGTTCATGCCCTCACTCTCTTGGTCTGCACTGATTTGCGGATCATAGTCCTGAAAGAGACTGTTTGCCTGAGTGTGCCCAATCATATCACCTTTGTCTTCATCAGCACCTGATTCAACACTACCTATAGATAGGGGAAAAAAATGAAATACTGTAACTGTTCCATGAGTAATTCAGCAATAACGATTGCCTGGATATAGCTCCTAGCCATGGTATATTGGGCACAAACTGCTGAGTTCCTTATTGCAATTCTAAATGGTCACCAAATTCTGAAGGCTGATTAGTTGAAAGCTGTGGGATATACAACAAGTGCAATATCCAGGCACTCTGAAGTGTGTTGTGCCTAAGAACAGCTCTCAGCTGTGGTATATTGGCCATATACAACACCACCTCATGCCTGGCTGCTTAACTATAACACTGCTTCCAGACAATCAGCATTAAGGATTCAAACCACCCTATTTATAATCGCCTTTCCTTAACTTCCAGAAAAAACATTTTAAGATGGTGGTGGAATTTTTCAGTAAAGACAAACCATTCCAAAGGAATGGCATTAGAATTGTTATTATAGGCTTCCATTGCACTTACTCTCTCCTTCCATCCTTGACTCGTTCTGTGGAGTTATGTTGTCCTCCATTCTTTCCTCTTTGATTTGAATGCACTCAGACTTACCCATATCTTTCACCAAAGACTGAAAAGGAACCAGATTTATCATTTCTTAAAAGCTTTCAATAGCACATGTAAAAGACCATGCCACTCCAATTATGTAAAAGAGGTCATGTAATAGCTCATTAATGATAATTGCTAGACTACAATACCAGCGCTGAATATTTTAGCTATAGGGCCTGAATCCACAGATAACGCAAATCAGATAACTGCTTTGAGACCTGATGTTGAATTGCACTGAATTCTATGACAGGTGAAAATAGAGTTTGAATAGGATATTTTCTATACAAGCCTGAATGTTTAGTAAATAAAAGTTAAAAGGCTGTTTTAACTTACAATAGCAGCTGTCATCAGTTGAAGCATGCACACACAGAAATAAAAGCTTGTGCACATCTTCTAAGCATGCCTTAGGTGACAGAAATCTGAAAATCTTTGAAAAGTAAATTTATACTTTAGTGTGTGATGTAATGCAGGAGTGGGCAAACTTTTTGTCTCGAGGTCCACATTAGGATTTTAAAAATGAATACTAGACTAATAAATAATATTGTTTAAAGTTAGAAAATGCCAGTTACTAATACTCTTTTAGGGTCATAAACACTTAGACAATAAAAAATGTTGAAAAATAGGCGTGATATGCATTGGCTTAATCGGGCATGATATGCATTGGCTTAATCGGCTTAAACTACCAACCAATCATCTCCCACAACACCTTTCCCAAAATGTTCGTAAGTACGTTGTAATGTTGTGGGATAGCTGAGCATACAGCACAAGTGAGCCCAGCTGTCTCTAAAGTTATTGCACAGAACATGGCAATTCTTCCTTCCTTAAAACGTGTTCATTGGGATAAATTATTTTACTACAGTGACAAGATAGAGAACTGAATGAACATTGGTGTGTAGGCTATAAGCTGGTTATCTTCTCTTTTGATTTAAGAAGTGTCTGACTCGGGCTAGACTGGCTGTAATCAAGTGTCCATTTACATAACCAGACTTGAGAAATACCTCTTGGAAATACCATTCCGAGCCACACCTCACATTATTTTTGGTTAATTAAAATATTACAAAACCTTAGACTCCCATAGAATGGTACTGTCACTTGCTAAAGGCCAATTTCGAATGGTTGTTCTGCTAGGCTCATATGAACAATTAAATGTGTACCAGGTGGTCACATTGTTACTCATCTACCTTCATAACAGCACATGACTGCTTTACAGGGTCTTCTTTGCTTGGATGCTCCTCATCGCTGCAAAAGTTGTTCAACTCTTTGCCCACGGGACTTCGGTTATATCCATATTCAGTTGCCTCTAAAAACACAATTAGAATAACAAAATGTTCCTGGCACAAATACTTGAGAACAAAACCAATGAAAACGATACTAACTACTGGAGTTCGTACAATAGTATTGATATCAATCAGAAACAAATAATGTAACAGCTTGTTACCTGAGTTGAGGACAGGTCTCGCCGCTGTGTGATTTCTCATGGAGCGCTCTTGCTCTTGCGCTACTGGCTTCTGTCCATGTCCATTCCGCATCTCGATTATCTGCAATCTCTCCCTCAAAACTTCATTTTCTTTTTGACTTCGAGATATTTCCAAATGTAAAACCGCGTATCCGTCGTCCACAAGTTCGCATATTTCCGCCACGGCCGCGTTTACCAAGACCTCCATAATGGAGGTCAGCTGTGTGTGAAACGGAACAGAAGATGACATTGTGCCCGACAAATGGACTGACATCTTGTTATGACTGGAACCATATAACTATTTTGTACCGTATTCAGGGAAAAAGGATTTGTTTATCAGTCAGTTGATGTTACAGCGTTTCTATTGTCAGACCAGGCACGTCCGTTCCACCAGTATGACGCTGCGACCTCGGCGACATAACTTCAAAATAAAAGCCCCGCTATGAAGACGGCAATAAAACACCTGGTTGAAGGGGTTTGTGATATATTGCCAATATACCACGGCTAAGCTCTGTGATGCGTTGTGCCTAAGAACAGCTCAGCCGTGGTATATTAGCCATATACCCCAACCCCTCGTCCCTTATTGCATTTATATACCACGACAATCAGCAGGGACATCACTAGAAATTCACTAGAAATGGATAGGGGGGCAAAGCCACGGTTTGGGGGGTCTGGGCATACTCCCCTAAACATATTTTCATAATGTATTTTTAGAGTAACTACAGTAACTACAGAGTAACTACAGAAAATTTATCAAAATAAAGTTAATTTTGGTCAAGTTTGGCTAAAAGTACACCTGTCTCATAGTTTGTGTTAGACACTGATCTAATGACTTAAATTATATCCAAGTAAAGAAATTAAAGTCCACTCCATCCAACACCAACAAAAGGCACAAAAACTGCATACCAAAATACTTTTGTCAACTAGGCTTATAGTTCATAGTAAATGAACATCGACATACATATTCTGTTTCTAAACACGATTACTCTGAATCATTTCAAAACAGATTTAGACATTAGCCTATTCATCTCGGAATGAAGTCATTAAAAAATTTGATCATACTTAAAAAAAAGAAACATTTAATAACCGGATCTCCCTTCCTCTGAACAGAATACGCTGAAATATGTTAACTTAAAACCCAAACAAACATAAATCTGTGAAACATGCAGTTTTGCTACAGTGTTCTGTTGAAATTGAAGATTATTATCAGCATATTGAACAGCAATTTTGAAAAACATCTTGTACCGTGTAATCATTTGATTAAGTCATCAATGAAGTGTCTACTAAAAATTTGTAGCTAGCTTTCTTGCCTTCTCGTAAAGAAAAAAAGACTGATCACTTTGATAGTACATGACCTCTGCTCTGTCATGCAAGTCGAATTTCACGAATTGCAAATTGTCTAAAACAATTTCCATACATGACATTTTTTAAATCTAAAACCTCCATACATAACCTCCATACATTTCTATAAAAAATGGTAGTGGGCTAGCTGAAAGGGTATATTGATTAGCAAAACGTACCGTTGCTTTCCAGTGCATTTACATTTTGCACCTCTCAGGGACCTTGTTGCACTACTCCCTTTGTACTACTCTGTCACTGCCTTGCAAAGTCTGATAATGGAAGTTTTCAGTAGTTACATGTACATGTCTACCCCGGGAACCTCAATACTGCTATCCCTCCATTTCAGTTGCACATGTACCTTTCACTTCAATTTGCCTTCATTGCGCATTTAGAATTGCCATTGTGCTTGCATTTTTCAATTGTTACATATGCATATCTACCTCAGGGACCACACTGCTGCCATCTCTGCATCCCAGTTGCACATGCTACCTTCCTCTAATTCACCTCGATTGCACATCTAGAGCACCATTTAGAATTGCCATCTGCACCCGCACAACTATTATCCCACTTGTAACATACACTATACTTAACAGGGGTGGGTAGAGTACTGAAAATCTGTACTCAAGTAAAAGTACTGTTACTCGTCCTAAAATGTACTCAAGTAAAAGTTGAAGTACGACCTGAAAAATCTACTCAAGTAAGAGTAAAAGAGTACTTTGTCAAAAAAGTACTAGAGTACTAGTTACATATTTTGTTCAAGACATTATAATGCCATAGTAACAACAAGTAAAAATTATTTAAGAAAGTACAAATGCAAACTGCATTTTTAATGTTTAAATAGGCATTTGTTTTCCAGAGCCCATAGCAATGCAGAATAGAAAAACAAAATAAATTGCAAAAGTAAATAATACTGTATTTCTATTATTAATCTGTGTTGCAAATAAGATTCTTGCAAATTAAGGCCATCATACATGTTACTGGTAAAAAAAAAAATCATCTTGTGTAGTAATGCTCAGTACATCTTGTCAATCAAATATTTGTTGTTAGTAAGTCAGGTCTTGGGTGGAATTACTGACTGCATTGCAACTAAGCCACCTGGTTAGCAGCAATTGCTTTCAAATAAAATCTAGCTAGCTAGACTGGGTATGTTGCTGCTAACTAAAGTGCATTACTAAATAATAAAACGCAAGTCAAGCCCAATGAACCACTAATACAAATATACTAACAAGTTGTAGTATTATATATGGTAGGTTAGCTAGAATATTACATTATCATTAGGATATATTACATGTCGTTATACTGTACTTGTACTTGTTCAATGACAAAAAAGTTGAATCTAAAAAAAAGATAGCTATAATAATAGGATTTAGCTGGCTAAGTAGCGCGAGCCGGTTCGCTAACTTTACCTCTATGTGCTTGCGGAGGTATGATGAGTTTTTGAAAGCATAGATGGTTGCGTGTTTGGGAATAAAAAGACATTTCATGATGACTGTGTTGCAAACATGTCGTACAGCTGTGGCCAGGGATTGGAATTACCCTCGTCAACGTCTTCCAATTGACAACTTTCCATGTCGATGTCGGTGTCTGTCATTTAATTAGCTACGTCTGTGCTCGCACTCCGATGCAGATTTAAAGGAGCGGGAGGGAACACCCAAACTCAAATCAAATCACGAAACGAAAAAACTCAATATTTTTTGACAAACGACTGAAGACAAAATTCTTACAAAATAGTAGATGAAATGTAACGGAGTAAAGAGTACGATTTATTAAAAAAAAAAACTTGAGTAAGAGTAAAGAGTACAGCCCCTAGAAAGTAACTAGAAAGGTACTCGTTCCTCTGAAACTGTACTCTTTTACTCGTTTGCGTTACTTGTAACGCGTTACTACCCACCCCTGATACTTAATACTTGTACATTTTCTGCCCTCCTCTATTTGCCTTAATTGCACATTTAGTATTGCCTTTTGTACTGCATTTGCCTTCATTGCACATCAGTACATTCCACTTGTAATACACGTATACTTAACACTTGTAAAATTCTGTCCTCTTCAATTTGCACTTCTGGTTAGATGCTAACTGCATTTCGTTGTACTGTACTTGTACTTGTTCAATGACAATAAAGTTCAATCTAATCTAATTAGCCCTAACCCTGCAGAATATTGAATGAAATAACGTATACTGTCAACTTTTACTTTGAAAATGCTGTGTGGGTTGAGGGGAACCGGAAATGTCTCTTCGTCCCATTCCTATTGTTTGTAGCTTGGCTAGCTAGCTATTCTCCCGATGGGGAAACTCTTCGCTCATCGGTATTTCGAAATCTATAGTACCACACATATTTATTAGACATTTTAAAGTGTATAATAACCATAGACGACCCTTGAAAATGAACACAATAGTTGGATCTATGTGGAATTCCAAGGCTTTACACGAGCAGTTAGCGTCCATCATGGGGGCGTTGACCAAGGCAGCGGTGGCAGACATCTGTGAAGTCGTTGATGAAGGTTATGCGATTTTGCAATTAGAAATATCAAGAAGCTATAAGGAGAACGAGGATCTCAAGAAGAAACTGCATTTGATCGAGTCTATAATTGCCCGAGGAAGCGATGGGAAAGGCGGAGCTCAAGATGTTGCTACAGAACCAGTCCCACCGCCTGGTGAATGTGTCCTTCCAAAGCCGTCTCCGCCGGAGGACACCTGTCATAAAAGTAATGGGATAATAACAACTGGAAATCGCTATTTTGTTGAGGAAGAAGAGGTCCGTTCCCATTTTAACTCTTTCAGTTTTTATATCAATATAACTTTTGCTTCTTTGTTCACTGAAGCTAGCCTACTTAGTATTTTCTAATGTCAAAACAAAATCCTACATTGTCCTAAAATTTAAAGTGATATAATATGATATAATTTGTTGCAGTTACCTGATGTGGTGCTTATCAAAGATGAGGACTCAGAAGACTGTGATACACATGAGGAAGGTGAGCAACAGAGAGCAGATCTGTGTGGTGTTAATCGCTCAGACACAAAACAAAGTAACTGGCATCTGATAAAATTACGGATTACACGTAGTTTCTTTTATCATTTTCAGATAATGTCTTGCTCTAATCTAATGTGTCCTGTATAACAGAATTGTATGGGTTGGGGCAATGCATACATTGTTTTACTCCCCACCCAACGTCATGAAATTCAACTGTTTATTAACGCTTTGCATAATCACAGGTTTGGGAGAGTCAAAGATAGAGATGTGCTCAACACTGCAGCTAAGATAATAGTTAAAATAATGAACTATTCTGGCTAGCACCAATTCTAAAGTCCTTTTCTTTAGTCTGGAAAGCGTGCAGTCAAGAAGTGTGGATAATGAAGGGGTTGTGAGCTCATACTTTAAGGTGGCATTAATTGTTATCTGCCTTGCTAGTGACTGCAGACAATAGTTTTTTTTTATATATAACAGCCTCCTTTCCAGACCAGTGAGTAACAGTTCCTCATTGTGTAGTCATGTGGTTGAGTTAGCCAGGCTAGTGATTAATAGTATTTCAGAGTTAAAAAAAAAAACATCACAATTTATAGAACTTTATTGGAATTTATAATCGATTGGATGGATTATTTGTCTTTTATTCCATATGTTAGAACCAGGCCACCAAAAAAACATGGTCCCTGGACTTTGAGGATTGATGATATTCTCTCTAAGAAAGTATCTTGGGTTAGCTCCCACCATGCAGTCCTTGGCAGTGATGTCATCAAGTCCCTATTGTTCAAGTTCAAGTCCCTACTATTTGTAACCAAGACATTTTACAACAAAGCCGTTATTGTAAATCATGACTCAAGTCAGAGTCATGTGTGAGGTCTGGATATGAGTACCGCAACACTGATTTCATGCTAAACATAGTATCTGACGCTGTGTTTTGTTTCTTTTCTAGGTGTTAATGTCTCCTCCGTGGAAGGGGATAGCGCTTCCCATACATCCCCCAATCCAGGAAAAGAAGGGACCAGTCCGGCACATTTCATAAGTAAGAAGAGGGACTGGCAAGGGAAAGAAGATGGCAGTATCTTCCAGAGTGAGCAAAAGGAGTCATCCATGCACACTCTCAAACGTCCGGCATCTAGATTAGGTTTTGGGAAACGGAGAAGCATTGGCCCTCAGTACACTCTGCATGAAAGCCCCAATCAGTCAGGTTCCTCTCGTCTCCTAAGTGGCGACAGAATGGAGACGGGAGAGCTTGTTTGCTCCTATGCCTCAGAAACAGACTCTGATGTGCTCGTGGTCCACCCTGAGCCTCCACTTGTTCCCACTGTATCAGCTGTCAGCTCCAGCAGTCAAGCAGGGACTCATAGTGACAGGAGGGATATGGACATGATTGACTCTCAGCCTTTCCAAGTAGAGATGGACATGTGCTCTACGTGGACCAAAACGGCTAAGCCAGAGATTACTTTCTCCCAGCTCCAACAAAACCTAGAAAATATTTCAGGCATGAGTCCTGCTCACTGTCAGATCACACAGGGGTTGAACACAGGATCGAAATTTGATGGACCAGACATGATGAGTTTTGCCATGTACGACAAACAGTCCAACCTCCCCCAGTGGAGCGAGGTCCAAGGGGGCACTGACAGCAGGGAGAAGCGTTTTGTTTGCCTCTTCTGTCACAAGTGTCTCATGACGTCTCAGAACCTTGAGGTGCACATGCGTATTCACACAGGAGAGAGACCGTTCAGTTGCGGCCAGTGCGGGAAAAGGTTCACCCAGTCAGCCCATCTGAAAACTCACCAGAGCGTACACACTGGAGAGCGGCCATTTGCATGTAGACTTTGTGGGAAAAGTTTCATAGTGAAATACAGTCTCACGTTACACCTTAAGAAACACCACCCCAATGTTTGATGCCTTTGTGATGTTAAAACAAATGGGACATGCATGAGATTGCATTCTTAACAATTTACTGTCCAAAAGCTTCTAAAAATACATTTATATTGTTTAAAATTGGATCACAATTCCATGTATGAAATCCTTTTATGTAGGTATTAGAAAATTAAATATATATACGGTGACTACTTTTAGTACTCCTCATGAAAGATTGCTGTATTTTATTTTTGTTCAAATTTTGTATAGTTTTAATGTTTTCTATGAACTACAATTGGTTGTCATCAGCAGGCTAAACATAGAAGTTATTGTAAAAGGGTTATGGTTAAAAACAATATTGCCTAGTGGGCTAAGAAAACAAGAAAATACTCTTTGCCCTTCCATGTCAAAATACTGTAGATACTATTTTGGTGTGGACACAATAAGAGCATGTTCCCCATAGTGTGTCGAACCAAATTAGTGTCTACAGGGATTCTTGTTTGAATTACAAAAGCAATTAAATCTTTTAAATCAATTAAGACTTGCATTAAACTGAAATTCTTACCCTTTTCCCACATTATAGTCATTATGTCTGGACCAATATCATGGTCTACATATGTGAAAACTGTATTTATACGTTTTGTAGTATATACCTGAAAACATTGTAAAAAAACAAAAAAAAGACATTTAAACTGAATGTTTTTTTTTCTCCAAACATTTTTTTTCAGACTAAAGATCTGGACGGTTCAGCAAATCAGCATTTTCTAGGTAGATTTTTTTTAATGTAGGTGCTGCTTGCTCTGCTGCCACTACTCAGTCTCTTGACCTTACAGTGTGTTTCGAGGACTCTGCACTCCTGTCAGTTGTAACTGTAATAGGAGACGGTTGTAAACAGAAGCACACCACAAACAGGCAGGCTATTTAGGAAGCATATCAAACAAGCAAGACAACAAACAGGCAGTCAGAATAGCGATGTATTGTTCTTGACCGTCATTTTAAATATTGGTTCATGATGTGAGGACACTGCTCTCGGTTGCTGGAGGTGTAAGAGTCTTAAGGGACGTACAGACTGGTGACAAATCAAAGGAAAAACCAACATAGTGTCTCAGTAAAGTGTTGGGCCACCACGAGCCACCAGAATAGCTTCAGTGCACCTTGGCGTAGATTCTACAAGTCATTAACTCTACTGGAGGGATGGAACACCATTCTCCAAAAAGATATTCTCTCATTTGGTGTTTTGTTGATGGTGGTGGTGAGTGCTGCCCAACAATTAAATAAGTGTTTCCCAAACCTTTTCAGTTACTGTACCACCAACAGAATTTTGCTTTGCTCTGAAAATCCCCTGAAGTACCCCCTCGTTAATTTGACTAGTAAGCCTATGCTGTCACGAGTGTTCTCAAGTACCCCCTGTTGATAGGTCAAGTACCCCCGTGGGTCCTTGTACCCCTGGTTGGGAACCACTGACTTAGATCAGGGCTCCAATGTAGTTTAGCTTTTTATCCAGTTAATTATTAGAATCAGGTGTGCTAAATTAGAGTTGGAAAGAAAACCTACAGGACAGTAGATCTCCAGGAACAGGGTTGGGCAGCCTGACGTAGATCCTTTCCTTGTGCCATCTTGATCCAAAATCGAGGTCATCTGGGCCTGCTCACATGCCACATGTTAGGATGTTAACTGCTTAAATGTATGGAAGCATCTGCCTTTATCTTCCTCCACTAATTTATTCAGGGTTTTCCTATAATTTGTCACTTGTCTGTATCTTCATGTTATGGTCTTGTGAAAAGCTGAATGTATTCTAACCAATGCTCTTCTATTTTAGAATGTCTACAGGTTCATACCGTTGTCAGAAGAAATGTGATTGTCACAGCGGTTGGCAGAAATGTCAAGGTTATGTACTGCTGAATTTGATTCATTATAAGATTAAAGGTGTACCGGGCAAATTCCTAATGTCTGCATGCCTTATTTTTGGATACTAGAAGACAAAAGGAGTCTACTGAAAACATACCCATGCCAGAATATATATGGTATATTCTTGGGCTATCCCTAACTACAGGGATGCTCTGTTGTGGCCCTGGGGGTCTACAGCCCTGTGGGTTGTCTTCCTAGCCATAGCATAGAACATCAAAAACCTAAGGCTAAAGCTGAGTGGACTTTTTGGAGAGTTCATTTTGATTGTGGTGGTCTTGACTTTTGTTTAGATTTACTCAGATTAAGCTTCCACTGTTTTTTAATGTTGAGCTGAATGTAATCGGGAAAAAAAATTGACTTTTATTTATTTTTATTTTACCCCAAACATGCGTACTGGGTTTGGAGGAGATTAAGTTAGTTTGAATAGGAAATATAGCAAAATGAATAGGAAATATAGTCATTGACAAAGTTAGAAATAATGATTTTTAATTGAAATAACAATTGTGTCCTTCAAACTTCGCTTTTGTCAAATCCTCCATTTGCAGCAATTACAGCTTTGTAGACTTTTGGCATTGTAGTTTCAATTTGTCAATTTGCTGAGGTAATCTGAAGCGATTTCACCCTATGCTTCCTGAAGCACATCCCACAAGTTGGATTGGCTTGATGGCACTTCAGCACCATACGGTCAAGCTGCTCCCACAACAGATCAATTGGGTTAAGATCCAGTGAGTGCTGGCCACTCCGTTATAGATAGAATACCAGCTGAGTGCTTTTTCCCTAAATAGTTATTGCATTGTTTGGAGTTGTACTTTGGGTCATTGTCCTGTTGTAGGAAGAAATTGGCTCCAATCAAGGACCGTTCACAGGTTATGGTGTTGCAAAATGGAGTGATAGCCTTCCTTCTTTTACACTGTACAAATCTCCCACTTTATCACCACCAAAGCACCCCCAGACCATCACATTGCCTCCACCATGCCTGATGGTACCAAGCACTCCTCCAGCATCTTTTCATTTGGTTTGTGTCTCATGAATGTTCTTTGTGATCTGAACACCTCAAACTTTGATTTGTCAGTCCATAACACCTTTTTACAATCATCCTCTGTCCAGTGTCTGTGTTCTTTGTATCTTAATCTTTTCTTTTAATTGGCCAGCCTGAGAGATTGCTTTTTCTTTGCAACTCTGCCTAGAAGGCCAGCATTCCACAGTCACCTCTTCCGTGTTGAAGTTGCGATGGGTGTTTTGCGAGTGCTGTTTAATGAAGCTGCCAGTTGAGGTCCTCTTGCTCAGTTGTGCACCGGGGCCTCCCACTCCTCTTTCTATTCTGGTTAGAGACAGTTTGTGCTGTTCTGTGAAGGGAGTAGTACACAGCGTTGTATGAGATCTTCAGTTTCTTGGCAGTTTCTCGCATGAAATAGTCTTCATTTCACAGAACTTTTTGAGTGAACCTTTAAAAGTTATCCTGCCCAGAGAAACATTTTAGAACCTTGATTCTGCAACATCCTGTTTTCATATGAAGACATGTATATGGTGCTGGAGATAATAAATATGAGTTTGAAATCTAGTGGAATTGCCCTTTAATTTGGAGCATCTAACAATATTTATTCCTGGGAATGTTTTCTGTACGGTGTATATGATATAACTTCTTCAATTTTAGCCACACCAAACGTAGCTTTAAACAATTTTATTAAAAAAAAACATTACACAAATCTAAACCTATGTCACTATTTCATTTTTCATTATGCTATAGTTATATTTAGTAAATCCATCCACAGCATTAAATTGAGCATTTTTATATTGCATCACTGACTTAAAATAAATACTTTTTTTAACAAAAATTATTTATATGGTTTATTTGTTGCTTGGCTTGAAGGTTGTCTGGATGCATTATGATTTACTGACTATTTTAATTGGGATGTGAAAATATGTTTGTTATCCTTTCGTATGGTGATGCCAAAGAAAAAACATTCATCAGGGATGGGCAATACGGTGTGTATATATATATAATATAATTTTAATTCTAATTTTACAGTCCAATATGCAAAATGGGCAGCATTTAAGCTGATTTTCCAGACTTGAAGGGCTACTGAGGAAACATTTTTCAGTCGTGTACTTGATGTATTTGGAAAGTAAAAGTGTTTCCGAATTAAACAGACCCCACTTAGACACACTCCAGGGAGTTGTGTACAGTGCAAAATATGTGTCCAATATGCAAAGTGGACTGCTTTTAAGCTGATTGGCCACACGTTTAGTGCAGCTTAGGGAGCAATGAGCAAATGCACCTGACTTTTACTTTCTGGTGCATATGTATATTCAATGTAACACTGA
Source organism: Esox masquinongy (assembly GCA_016801175.1). Taxonomy (NCBI): domain Eukaryota; kingdom Metazoa; phylum Chordata; class Actinopteri; order Esociformes; family Esocidae; genus Esox; species Esox masquinongy. The sequence goes on along the minus strand of JACXGI010000989.1, from coordinate 48,324 downwards.
AAACCCCCTTAGTGATAATTAGTCATGCAGTTATATTTAAATACATGTTATTTAAATTGATGATAAATGGTTGTAGTTGTTCAAATGTTAATGTTTATAGAAATGTATTTCTTTTTATCATGTTCATTTTGTTGAATGTCATGTAAGCTGCATTGGATTTAGGTCTACAGCCAAGTGCTTCAATGTTGTAACTACATTCTTACCATAATATCCTTTCTATTTTTAGATTTTATATGAAGAACTTCCTGTCCCAATAACTTCAGACATTTTGGTATAAAAAGTAATTTACTCCAACAGACTACAGTGCCTTTGGAATGTATTCGGTCCCATTTACCTCTCCACATTGTGTTAAAGACTTATTTTAGAACGGATTACATTACTATTGCCATCAACCTACACACAATGCCCCATAATTACAAAGCAAAATCATAATCCTAAATATCTTATGTAGAAAAGTACATAAGTGAAGGGGTGTGAATACTTTCTGAAGACACTGTATTCACATGCTAATTATGTCTCATATTTTTAAACATGACAGTAGTAAACTTGATGACCCCCACATGCATGGGCCAGTGAGGTTTACACACGTGTCCTGCAGTATCAAGATCTCAACGCTATGGGATAAGATGGGACAGGCTGTTCACAGCACGAGCATAGTCTGAATAAATCTAAGCTGTCAATCGTTTCTTTTACTGAATAGTCACCATTTTATACCTAGCAACAGAGTGTTGTGCTTTAACTAGCTCAGATGTCCTAAAGATTGACCCTGTTAATGAAAGCTAACCCATATTTGTTTAACATTAGCTTGCTAACTAAGCCAGTCACACACTACCGTAGTAGCTAATATTACTATTGACCCCCCCATACTAAATTCTTTAAGGAAACTTTATGATCAACATTACTCTCTATATTATCTGTGGGATTTATGCAATGGGTAAACATGACCAAAATATTTGATAGAGTAAAATCTGTTGAACTATTTTATTTCAACAGGAAATAAGACTTGCAGCCATTTAAATAAGTTGTCCTCCAAGGTTGACATGCTTCTCAGACTGCCTGCGCAGTTTAATAATGCCACCATGAAATGCTTGACATATTTATTTTTGGTTCTCATTTGCTGGACTATACAGCTTGTTTTATGATTAGTTGAGCAAATAACTATAATGATTAATGCCCTCAGTAAACAGATAAATGAATACAGTAAAAAAAGTATATTTGTTATATAAGGTAGGTTTACTGTGAGAACACATTGTGTTACAGTTCTGGTCCCATTTTTCAAAAAAGCATCTTTTCTTATTTAATTAACTTAAGGGATTCATCGAAACATAAGATGCTTTTGAGAAACCGGGTCCTTGCTTGACATTAGTCTTCTTCTTGCAAGCACACTAACAACGTTATATTGTTACATATAATTACAACCATTGATGAAGAAAGTCTTTTTTGGGGAGAATTTACAGAGTAGGATATGAACACATTTGAAAATGCACGCAATGGTTCTTAAGAACCCTTTAAACTGTTATGGTAGCAAAAACTTATACGGAATTACTCGTTAATTTTCAAATTACATTCCAGAGGTAATACATGGCTCATCAAATGGCTTTTTAAGTTGGATTAAATATTCTTCATTGTACTAAAGCAAACTGAAGCTATGACAGCATCATAATGTAACACCGTATTTCTCACCTCCGCGGTTCTCAGAGTTCATTCATCGACGCAATTAGTATGAAAATACAAGCAAGCCCAATAATCTTCAATGTTCATACTTCAACATTAAAACAGTATCAGGGTTCTGGTCTAATGCTGGTCTAGCGCATGTTACTTCACAGATTAGGGTGGTGTTTCTGTTGGTGCAGCCTCAGATTTTGTTTCCCGGCGAATCTTTTACCGCAGTGCTCGCAGGCAAATGGCCTCTCTCCGGTGTGGACGCTCTGGTGTGTTTTCAGGTGGCCAGACTGGGTAAACCTCTTCCCACACTGGGCACAGCTGTAAGGTCTCTCTCCTGTGTGGACCCGCAGGTGTGTCTCAAGACTTCGTGACGACGTAAAACATTTGCTGCAGAAGGTGCAAATAAAACGCTTGTTCTCTCTATTGTCGTACTTGGCTGCGGTTTGAAGTCCTGCGGTGGTCATTTGGTAGTGGGAAGAGTTCAAGTCTGCAACCTTGTCAAGAAGCAATTCCCTGCGGTCCGGTTTCAGGTATTGCCCGTGTTGCATGGAAACCATTCCTGGCATGCCCTGGTTACTCCACGAAGAACACATATCCAGTTCCACGTTGTAAGGTAGAGAGCTGACCATCGAAACACCTCTTTTCATTTCAAAATTCCCAGCAAGAGAATTTTGACTACTGTCCGGCTCATACGGGAAGCGTTTCCTAGTGGGGTGAGTAGCTGCGACGTCTGTGTCAGCTTCCGACTGAAAATCATAAATGGGTTCCACTGCCTCCATTTCGCTGTCGCCCCCTCGTGGACTGGAGGATCCAGGCTCGCTGGGTGTCTCACGCAGCATGTAGTCTAGGCCCAGTGGGTTCTCTCGGCCAGCCGTGAAATCAGAGCGCAAGCCCTGGGGAGTCTTCTGAGAGCCCTCGATCCTCTGCTCAGATTGGTGGCCGCTATCCTCTCCACCTCGGTCCCAGTCCCTCAGCCTGGTCTGCAGGGAGGACGGGGTCATTCGGGACGGCCCTTCTTCACTGTTATCCATTTTGACAGGCGTTGCCTCGGTACCTTAGGGAAGAGATTGGAGCAAATGAGGACGTTTATAATGCTGCAAAGAAACTGTGCTGGTCCAGATTATTGCTCAGTATGGTGGAGAGGTAGGAGATATCCCGATCAACAGGGTGGTTTACATATTTCACTACATGGTAGAAGTAGGAGACATCCCGATCAACAGGGTGATTTACATTTCACTACATGGTAGAAGTAGGAGACATCCCGATCAACAGGGTGGTTTACATATTTCACTACATGGTAGAAGTAGGAGATATCCCGATCAACAGGGTGGTTTACATATTTCACTACATGGTAGAAGTAGGAGATATCCTGGTCAACAGGGTGGTTTACATATTTCACTACATGGTAGAGGTAGGAGATATCCTGGTCAACAGGGTGGTTTACATATTTCACTACATGGTAGAAGTAGGAGATATCCCGGTCAACAGGGTGGTTTACATATTACACTACATGGTAGAAGTAGGAGATAGCCCGGTCAACAGGGTGGTTTACATATTACACTACATGGTAGAAGTAGGAGATAGCCCGGTCAACAGGGTGGTTTACATATTTCACTACATGGTAGAGGTAGGAGATATCCCAGTCAACAGGGTGGTTTACATATTACACTACATGCTGTTATGGAAATTCTTGAACTGATGTATACTTAGTCCTATACATGTATAAATGGGTTACTAGTTAAAGGTACTGAGTCTCCATGTTTATATAAGAAAAGGAATGTAGGAGAGGGGGATCTGGTATTCGTTAATTGTCATCATTGGATGGTCTCAGAAGGTCATTGGGTTATCCATTAATTGTCTATCAGTTTAAACCATCAGTTTATCTGTTCCCTGTCCAGATGCTGTGTGTCCCTTAGAGTTTAAATGGTAACCCACAAGGTCCTTGGTTTAATGTGGGGGAGGACAGCCTGCCCCTTGGTTAAAACCTAGGTATTGACAGAACAAAGGGAATGTGTATTATTGACATGGGACAGCCCGCTCTTTGGGTAAAACCTATGTGACATAAGACAGCAGGGCAGCAACTTACCACACCCCTTTTAAGTGTAATAAATACTGACTGTTCATGCATTTACCTCAGAGATTCCTCAGAGCATTATTCTGTAAGCTTTTGACGCTTCACTTTATTTGCAAATAAACTGCTAACTATGCCAAGAGAATTTTGTCTCTGTACTTACTCCTTCAATTAAGAGTTACTATCGATGGAATTACCATCACAATGCGCAAAGTAGACAACACAGATTTATTTTCTGGTTCAAAAACATTTAAAATGGAGTTGTAGCTGAGCCATCTACTACATGCCTGGGTGATGCAGACAAATTGTTTTGGGCCACAATGCTCACCACAAATGACTGTCAGCAATGGGCAGACTGTGTAAGCGCCAAGATATTTCTAGGAATGTAATTCAAGCTCACGTCACCACTTCACGCCAGGAAGAGAAGGCAGTCGACAGGACAACGCAGACGTTGAATTCACCACAAAGCATTCCACTCCACCAGGTTAACAGTTCACACGGTATCTTTACCCTCTTCACTGATCAGCAGAATATCCTGAGTGTCACTGCAAGCATCTGAGTCCCCGACCATCTTCTCCTCCTTGATCAGGACTACGTCCGGTCTGCTCTCCTCGGGTAACTGTAACACCACCTGGTATCGTGAGGGGGCATGTTCAATTGAAAATACAGGCAATTGCAAGGCATTATTCAAAGGCAGTATTATACTTTGGGCTATACTGTTATGTTGGGCAAGGTCTGTAAAATGAGCTGCAGAAGTTCCTGAATTGGAGACATACCATGTGACCCAGTAAAAGACTTACAAGAGAAATAAATAATCAAATGTTTATCGGCACCATCCATTTTCAGTCTATATTAAAATGACTAAAACCCAACCAAAACTCTGAAGACATGATAATGGGTTTCATGAACAGTCACTCTGACGAGCTTGCTATAAATTATTAGAACTACAGCTATTAATGAGAATTAAAAAAAAAAAACATTGGACTTGTTTGGCAAATTGGACTTGTTTGGCAAATTAACGGTTTTCTCCCATTTGATTTCATTCCTCTCCCAATTTCTAATGTTCAATTTGCTATGACGGCCTTGCAATTTTTGACAGCAATATAACCAACTGCTGTTTCACCGCTATTCCTTCCTAATTTAAAATGCTGACATTCCATGTAATAAATAACATCAAGTAATAGGTTAAGGGTTTACTTGTAAAAGAAAACATTTGAAACTAATAGGCTTCTTACAGGATTAATTACTTATTTTCATTAGGTATATGGCAAATCATTACATTAGAGAGCAAAGCCATTTAAAATCCTAAATAAAGCTTCCCATGTACTTTTTTCTTGTACCTCTTTATTTTCAGATTCTTCTGTGGCTTGTTCTGTGGTTTCCTGAACAGCTGTGATCGATCCAGTTCTTCTTAGATTATCCGTTGTTTGCTTGGTACAGGCAGCCTTTCCAGATGAAGGACGTTCTAGGACCAAGGACTTACAATGAAGTAAAATCACACAACACTTTTGCTGATGTTAACCCAACAAACACAGACACACACGTACCTGCATTGACGGAATCGCACATCATCAATGGATTGTTATCTTGGTGGTTTGATTCAGATATGTCCCCCCTCTGTCCACGCGCAATGATGGTTTCGATCAACTCGAGTTTCCTTCTCAATGCCTCATTCTCTTTGTGGCTTCGAGATATTTCCAATTGTAAAACAGTATAGCTGTCATCTACGAGCTCGCAGACTTCTGCCACCGCTGCTTTGGTCAATGCGTCCATGATGGACGACAGTTGCGTATGAAAAGCTCTGTAGTTGGTCATTGTGTTCTGTAGAAATTGACGCAAACCTTGCGCCTTTTCCTCTGGAAATGTGGTATAAACAGTCTCTTCGAGTTAACTAAAAACGAGTCTATTGCTATAAGTGCTTTTAGCTATTAAGCGGACGTGTAGGTCCCAGAGAACTAAGCTAGCCAGTGCTAACTTAGCTGCTATCTAGCAGGTTGTTCTAGCTGCCACTACCTCGTATTCGCAATGGCAACACAAAATAGATGTTCCGGTTTGCCCGCCCCCTTCCCGACATCTTCTTCTGTGGTAGTTGGCGTTAAAGAACTTAAAAAAATTACGACAAAAATATAAAGGATTATACTGAACAAAAACTTAACCACAACATAAAACAATTTCTAAGATGTTAATGAGCAAATCAGTCAATTGAAATACATTAATTCGGTCCTAGTCTATGGATTTCATGACTGGACATACAGTGTGCAGATGGACAACTGCTGGGATCTATTATTACAACTCATGAAACATGGGACCAACAATGTCGCGTTTATATATTTATTCAGTGGATGTGGACCCCTGTTCAAAAGGCATAGATATAAGTTAAAATAACCCATTAGTAGCCATTGTGTATTCCAATATAAGAACGTTTATTGAAAGTGTAGCCAACTTGAAAGTTAATTAGTCTGATTAATCATGTAGCATTTTCTATTATGTTTTGGAACCATCTTATAGGATTCATATTGAATGATGTGATCCTATGGAAATCCTACAGGGTTGTCTAGTAGAAATCTTGATTGACTCCTATAAAATTCCTTTTAAGATAAGACCCTAGAAATGTTACTATAGAAATTTTATAACCACAAATAAAATATGAAAATGCCAATAATCCTAAAGGATGGACCCAAATCATGATAGAAACGACTCAATTATTTTTAATAAGGGCGCAAACAAGTATGGTGCTTAAGTTATAGCAATGAAAAGGGTAGATGCTAAATCAGTGGGGTTATGTTAAAGTGGTGGCCCTCTTGTGTCATCTCAGGGCCTCAACTAGATCCTCCAACATCTCAACAAACCAAAGACATGCAAGGCTCCTGTTTCCACAACATCATGCCAAAATACTACAAGACAAATGTACTTTTCATACACGTCCATCCAAATTCACGCTAGGCTTGGTGGTACAGTCCTTCAAACTGAGTCTTCAATCTAGTCAATACATTGTGAGAAATTCCAGGCAAGATAGGCATTGGCTTAATCAGCTTAGTCTGTCAACTAAAATTAGTGACTCTAATGACAGGTTCAACTGCCTTTTGTTAGATTAAAACACTTCCCGAATTAAGTATTTAATACAAAGTAGTTTGAACGGTACAGAATGGTACTTAAACTCGTGGGAAACTAGCTAGTGGGAAACTAGTAATTCATCCTGAGCTCACACATGATGGCTTTTGACATTACCTATATATAATTTACTAAAAGCAAGGACAAAATATATTATTAAAAGCAATTGGTAATATTCCTTTATAATTTCATAATTTGTTGAGCGGTATTATAACGGTACTTTTAGTTAATAGTTCATGCAGTGTGGAAATATAATGCAGTATAAAGGTATTAATATTATTGAATAATTGTATCTTATAGAAAACTGCATTGTATACATGTACTATTTTGAGTAAAGAGAAATTGAGAAGTGTGTGCATGTTTTGCAGAGTTAAAATTAGACAAAGCTGTTAGAAACCAAGGAAAGACCTGACCAGATGGGCCTTTCCAATTACAGACTGGAAACACTGCATTTATGTGAAGGAGATACGCGAAGTAACCAACAGTGTACATGAGTGGAAATTTACTACAACCAGCATGGATGAGTAGCAGTCTAGGTCGACGCATGATCACTCAACAGGAGTGTGAGAATGGAGAAATACAGACGGTGTTGGAGTTACAGTTAGGTAGGCTTAGTTTTTGCCAGTTCCTCAGAGAAAGAGGCCCAGCTGCCTAGGAGTGATGAAGGATCCAAGGTCATGGGGTTACATCAGAGCCTAGTAGAACCTCACAGAATGTTGGATGCAGGAAAGGGAGGAACAGAAGGAGGGGTTGGGTTGTTTGTATCACTATATATAAGAAGTACTTTTCTTTGAACTCCTTTATTTGAATACTTTCTGTATGTCGGTACTATTGCCTGTAAGCTTGTATTAGATAACAAACTCTGGAAATAAGGGAAATACTTGGTCTATGTAGGCATTGTGCGTTCCAGTCTTCTGACTCGACCCTTGACACCTAGTGCACAAAGTTGGCTGAAAACAAACTTCATCAGCAGCTTGTTGGCCTCAATCAGTAACAGCGATATATTTTGAGGCCTAACATAAAAATTATTCTGTTGCAACCGACAAAGCCAGAATGGCATTTCATTTTCCTGCCATATGAGAAACTAAACTATGACCACAAAATAAGAATAAATACAGCACCACAGGTTTAGTGAATGGTTCCAACCGTACAGAATGGTTTAACTGGGGGAGATAAGTGGGGCGTACAGTATGACAGCAAAAATATGAATTTCCATTACCCAGATAAATAAAGAGGATATGTTTATTTTAGAACATTCCTAAGTCATTGCTCAACGGTTAACCCTTGTGGCAGCAGATTCCAGCGTGGAATCAGTGTGGTAAAAACACTCAGACATGTAAACTAAAAGATGGTCAGACAGGCTGTGACATGGGTTTACTAGCAATAGAGGGTGTGAATGTGGAAGAGCCCAGCATGACAACCTCTTCCTAGACCACAGGATCCTGGAAAACACTGAGGTCACAGCTAGTCCACTGACACCCCCTCGCAGCTCCTCAACTTCAACACCTGTGCCAGAGAGATGGAGAGAGAGGAAGGATGACGGCTCTAGGGAAAGAGCAATATGGGACAAAACTGTTTTGTCGTTGCATAATCCAATCTGGGAACTCCCTTACTTTGAGTGAAGTATCTCTGAGAGCAAAACACTGATGACCAGCCTATAGTGGAGTTTCAATCTGATTTTGTCACCTAACTGAAATCAATTCTGTAGTGATTAAGATGTCATAATCACTTTTGGAATGAACATTCTGCAGAACAGCAAAACCCCAGATATAATCTTAGAATCTGACTTTGTCATTTAAATTGGATTTTAACTTTGCAGAAGCTATTACAATATCAGTAGTTTTTTAAAGATGAAGGAAGATACAAAAAGCTGTTAGAGGAGAATATTTGGAAAGAGATATGGGGAAGAATGTTTTGAAGAAGGATATAGGAAAGATAGAAGAGAGAAGATTGAAGCACTTGTGGATGATGTTAAACAGCACTATGAAAGCAAGGATGCAGACATCCCTGGAGAAGTTAAGACCCTGTCAATTGTCAGAGGAATGAGTTCAATACAAGCTGTTGTTTGTCTGCCCAGCCTGGTTTTCTGGCAGTTGGTCACTTCCCAGTGACGGACAGACTTACTCTGTCAGATGATACACCTTTTAGTGTTTGTGACATTACTGTAGCGCTAGCTAATAACATTAAAAGTGAAATTAGTCTCACAATATGACATTCTGCTAGCATTAAGTACTGACTAGTGACTCTACCTTCATTAGTGTCAATCTGTTTGATATTGACTGGCGTCCCTACCACCCTATTTCCTCCGGACCAGAACTGTGTACAGTTGTCGGTGCCATGTAAGCCTGCAACTCCAGTGGGAAAGAGGAAAGGCCTTTTAGCATCTGCTGCGCAGAGGCTCTTAATGGTAAAGACGGAATACAGCCTCATTAGATGTGTTGTATAATGATGGATCATTCCCAAAAGATGGCTTGTTACTTACACCACTGTTCACTATTGCTTCCTATCTCAGATCAGGCTGTCAAGGAAGGAGGAGAAGAATGAAATTGAGAAGCAGAAAACTAGAAACCCAGAGCAAGAAAAACTGGAGAAAGAGGTTTCAAGCAAAGGATATGACCAGGGATTTCAAAAAGACCCTGAGAACCCTAGAGAAGGCCAGAAAACTTACCATGAAGGAAGTAAAGGATGCAAAAGCCTTGTGAAAAAACAAAATGAAGAAGGTGAAGGAGCAGAACCGCAAGTGGAATTAAAAGTTTACAACCAAGTTCTGTTGTCTATTCAGGAAGAAAATTAAAATAAATGTATTTTCCATAGAGAGGCAGTGGAGATAATTTAAATGTTAGTTTACTTCCTGAATTGAAGCTGATTTGAGACAAAAGACATTGGGGGGATAGGAGCTCAAGGAAATAGACAATCTCTGATTAATTTAAAGGAACGTCAAACTAGGAGAGAAAACAATAAAAGAGATGGTGGGTGGGTGGGGAAAATGGGATGATGTATATGTGGAGGAGAGTTCTAGAATGCTGCAGACGCAAACCGAAGAGGGAACAAAGGGACAAGGAGACAAGAAGGAAAATGGTGTGAAGAGAATGAATGTTTTTACCCAGCAAGACATTTCTGTTGTGTAGGCCAAATGGAAAATAAAACAGTTTTCAAATGTTTGCACATATGTGGATTTTGGCATTACTTGTGAACATGTACACTCATGAATAAGCCACAGCAAGAATTAATGGTTTTGTCCACAATACATCCAAAGTTATATAGAGAAATGTTGAAAATCTGGTAACCTATAGAAGGAGCTGTGTGTGTGCATCTATTCAGTGTAAAAATAGGGATTGTTTGTTGCTTTAGAGGCAAACTGAGAACTGGATAATTGTACTGCAGTAAAACAAATGATTACTGTGAAGAAGATACACATTTGACTGACTCACTCAAAGCGAATTCCAAAAGCTCAGGGACAGGGTGGAAGAAATGTAACCAAATGTAACCATGTCAAATACATAGATGGATGAAAGGCCAGACCATTGATATCAACATTGTCATAATATATATATATACAGCTCCGGAACAAATTAAGAGACCACTGCACCTTTTTCTTTCCTTTCCAAAAAAGTTGAAAAGGAAGGTTTTGAGTGAGGAATAGAAGGGTTAAAATTAAGAGACCACTGCAAATTGAACGCTTCTGTTCCTCACTCAGAACTTTCCTTTTAAATTTTTTTGGAAAGGAAAGAAAAAGGTGCAGTGGTCTCTTAATTGCAGTGGTCTCTTAAAGAAAAGGTGCAGTGGTCTCTTAAAGAAAAAGGTGCAGTGGTCACCTACCCCTTATGACTCTTATCCATGTTACAAAGACATTGGGTTTTTGGTGGTTGAACGCCACACAGAGACCCATGTAACACTACATGGAACAGGGTTCTTCAACTCAAGTCCTGGAGGGTGAGGCTGTCTTACCTCTCACAGGGTTCTTCAACTGAAGTCCTGGTGGGTGAGGCTGTCTTACCTCTCACAAGGTTCTTCAACTCAAGTCTTGGAAGGATATACTTTCTTACCTCTCTCAGGTAAGGTGCTACACAAGATCACACTTTGTATAGTATTGGATCAAGACTGGAGAACAGCCAGAAGAAATGAGGAAAGTCATTACACGTGAGAAAAAGCGAGTGAAGAAGGGAGAGGAAAAGTGAGGAGAAAAGAGCAAGGGAGGAGGAAGAAGAAGAGCAGATGGAATGGGATGGGTGACTTACTTGTTTCATCTCTGTGGTGACATCTAATTGAGAAAAATACAAATTTGAAAATGTATAAACAAGTGGCATTATAAACAAATAATCTCTTCTATCAGACTAATCAAAAATGTTCACAGAGGTACTTGAATGTGGGAAAGGGAGGATGAAGTTGTGAGGTTTGTAATTTGGGTGGGCCTAGTAAAGACAGAAAGATGACTAACCTGCCCAATGAGACCCTGGTGTGATCAAAGGGTCATCCACAGACACGCCCTCAGACCACCACGTCATCCACTCTGGGTCATCCACAGAGACCTCCTCTGGCTCATCCACACATAGTTCAATCTCTGACATGTCAAAAACACAAACTTTAATAACTTCGGCAATTGGTAAGATCAATGAAAAATAATGTTTGAATTGATATTTCTATAACATATATACATACATACTGTATCATATTGCATCAGCCATAACATTATGACCACCTGCCTAATATTGTGTAGGTCCCCCTTTTGCCGCCAAAACAGCCCTGACCCGTCAAGGCATGGATTCCACTAGACCTCTGAAGGTGTGCTGTAGTATCTGGCACCAAGACGTTAGCAGCAGATCCTTTAAGTCCTGTAAGTTGCGAGGTGGGGCCTCCATGGATCAGACTTGTTTGTCCAACACATCCCACAGATGTTCGATTGGATTGAGATCTGGGGAATTTGGAGGCCAAGTCAACACCTTGAACTTGTGGTTGTGTTCCTCAAACCATTCCTGAACCATTTCTGCTTTGTGGCAGGGCGCATTATCCCACTGAAAGAGGCCAATGCCATCAGGGAATACCGTTGCCATGAAAGGGTGCACATGGTCTGCAACAATGCTTAGGTAGGTGGTACGTGTTAAAGTAACATCCACATGAATGGCAGGACCCAAGGTTTCCCAGCAGAACATTGTCCAAAGCATCACACTGCCTCCGCCTGCTTGCCTCCTTCCCATAGTGCATCCTGGTGCCATGTGTTCTCCAGGTAAGCGACACACACGCACCCGGCCATCCACGTGATGTAAAAGGAAACGTGATTCATCAGACCAAGCCACCTTCTTCCTTTGCTCCGTGGTCCAGTTCTGATGCTCACGTGCCCATTGTAGACACTTTCGGCAGTGGACAGGGGTCAGCATGGGCACCCTGAGTGGTCTGCGGCTACGCAGCCCCATACGCAACAAACTGTGATGCACTGTGTGTTCTGACACCTTTCTGTCAGCACCAGCATTAACTTTTTCAGCAATTTGAGCTACAGTAGCTCGTCTGTTGGATCGGACCACATGGGCCAGCCTTCGCTCCCCACGTGCATCAATGAGCCTTGGCCACCCATGACCCTGTCACAAGTTCACTGCTTTTCCTTCCTTGGACCACTTTTGATAGGTACTGACCACTGCAGACCGGGAACACCCCACAAGGGCTGCAGTTTTGGAGATACTCTGACTTAGTCGTCTAGCCATTACAATCTGGCCCTTGTCAAAGTCGCTCAGATCCTTACGCTTGTCCATTTTTCCTGCTTCTAACACATCAACTTTGAGGACAGAATGTTCACTTGCTGCCTAATATATCCCACCCACTGACAGGTGCCATGATAACGAGATTATCAATGTTATTCACTTCAACTGTCAACAGTGGTCATAATGTTATGGCTGATCGGTGTACATATACATAGATGCATGCATATAAAGTTGGAGAAAATACTTCCTCTCTATTTAATAAAGCCATGTACTGTATAAACAAACTGTGGGTAAAAAGTGTGATCAAGTGGAAGTTCTTAATTTCAAATAGAGACAGTTACAGCTACCACAGTCCATTAGATTGCATGGAGTGGCTGCATGTTTGCAGAAGAGGAATTCAAATAATCTATAGCTTCAGTTGCACCATAAATTGTTGTACTTGAGTCATAAAAGGCTATTAAAGATGAGGCACTGCTTTCAGACTGCAGACTCAAGACTGACAATGTTGTGACAAGGTTTGTGTATGGATGTGTTGCTTGCCATCTGACCTTCCCCAGACCACTCTTGCTCAGACGCTGACCACAGCCTTGTGTCAGTGTTTAGGGCAGTCTCCACGGGGTGGCATGGTTGCCAAGCATGGTCTGACGTGTCAGAGGAAGTAGGGCTGTCCTGGGAGCAACGAAGCTTTGGCCTCAGCAACCCTCTGTCACATATATATGCTTCTCTGTAGAGGTCACAGACTGGAGGAGGGAGAGGAACAGAGAGGAGGAAAAGTGAGTAGGGAAAGGGAGATAAAAGGAGAGAAAGAGAAAGAAAACGGACAATCACAACAAAGAATACTATCAATTCTCTGGCTACAAATGCTTCCTCCGTACCTTCCCCCATATGTCGCGGTCATATCCGACCTGCATGGACTGGACTCAGGTAATGAGTAACATACCTAACGTACTAACAACACTATCTTTTCCCATCACATATACTGCATGTCATCCCTTTGTTAAAAACACATTGGAATAAAGGATGCATTTTTTTTTTTACACGGTGTTGAAACAGGGATCTTGACTGAACATGATCCTGCACTGACCCTGGCTGTCCTCTATGTGCCGGAGTTTAGAGCGAGTGGCTCTGGTGTTGACGTGGAAGCGGTGGCTGTCGCTAACATGCTTCAGCATGTGTTTGGCGTGAAAGGCGGAGGTGGTGTAGTACAACAGTTCAGGGACACACAAAGACCCGAGCGCCTGGATCCTGAACCTCCGCCCCTGCAAAGAGATGAGAGGACAAACGGAGATAGCGAATGTAATCACTGCATGGTTGCCTTTGTGTGTACCTCACGTGGGCTGAGGGTTTAGCTGAGAACACACCTGGAATGTGAGGCGGTCTATACTGGACCATGAGAAGTTGTACAGTAGATGTTGGATTCCATCCACCTGCTGAATGTCGATGGAAGAGCATTTATGTCTTTACGCAATCCTTTTGCCTATGTACACACACACACACACACACACACACACACACACACAC
>JACXGI010000989.1:0-25564 GCA_016801175.1 Esox masquinongy | reverse complement strand
TGTTCGTACTCTGTTTAAATCTAAAATAGACAGAAAATAGAATTTCATCTATGAATTTTATATTCCACAAAAAAGATCAGACACAATTATCGGCTCCTCTGCTTGATGCATTTCAAACCTTACTGTACTTCCTTCAGATTTTATATGTCAAGGCCTCATAAAACAACCTTACGGTGCTTATCTAGCTAAGCACATGGTGTCAATAAAACCTGGAATACTATTGTTCCTATTAAAAGTATGTTTTACTGGTGTCGTTTTTACCCTGTCCCTGAGGAGCTCCAAGTAGATTTTCAGCTGGGCTACAATGTCCGCAGTAGTGGTTTTGGTACTACTCTCAAATGGGAACTTCCATCGTCCAATCATATCCTCATTTGCCAAGAGCTTCTGTAGACACAAAACAAGCAGTTAGGGGACCTTCAAACGGTACAAAATACTACATCAAACTCCAGGCAACTCTGTGATTTCCGACATGAATAATGTGTTGACAGACAGACTAGGGTTGCACTGATTATTTCCCCTGAAATAAGTTTGGGGACTTTTGGATTTACGATGGCCCGTCAACCAAACACAAACCAAGAACAGCGTTTATCCTCCGTTATTTCTCAACCCTACAACACATGCATTGAGGGCATTTTATTTTTCAAACCTGCCTGGAAATCAAGGCCAAATCAACCCTTAGTCACCTTAGTCCCATTTTGTCACCCTTTGACTTGGCTGTGCAGTGTGACCAAATAATGGGCTGGTGCCACTTCCTGTCAAAGAAGTCAATACAAGATCATTTGACTTCGACATACATCTAGAGTAACTAGAGATATACCAAAGTGATGTCATTGTTCAGGAGCCGGGTGGACACCTGCTTAGACAGGGTTAGTATCTGGAACAGGGTGGCCCTCAAGGCGCAGTAATTGTCTCCCCTGACTCTTCGGAGGCCCTGAAACCTCTCGGACACCTTGTTGTACCCCTGTGGCAGACGAACAAGCAAAATGTCACATGCACATTTTTGTTCGTTGAAAAGCTCAGGTTATCCCAAAGCCTTGAACCTAGTTCTAATTGTAATATTAACCTCAATAACCTAACCTGTGCCTAAACTTAACCTAGCCCTAACATCTAACCCTAACCAGTAATGCCAAAATGTTAAAATTAAAGTAATCCCAATTCTAACACCATGCACAACTGTATATATACTCTCACAATCTCATACACACACACACACACACACACACACACACACACACACACACACACACACACACACACACACGAGAAATGTACAAAAGTCCCCACCTTTCTGATGAGGGTACTTTTTGCAGTGTTACCCTTCCATTCTCTCTCACTGTAAGTCAGAAGGTCCACAGCATCTTCCACACTGACTCCATCTCCAGCACTAGGGACTGAAAGTCAGACCAAGCTCATGAGGTACACAGTCTTCACCCTACATAAACCTTCATGAGTCGATAAATTAAAGTATAAGAGCAAGACAAATAAAGGCATTTAAAATGTTATTAATTAGTAACACTAATCTCTGTTAACAAGCAAAAAAAGTGGTTTGTGTGGCAGTAATTCGAGAAGGAATTCTAGTCTACACAACGACAGAAAATCAGGAGAAAGGGTACCACCTGTCACATCTTCATTAATAATGGGACTAAAAAGTTGTCTGTTCTAAAGACATTTTGTGATTGTGTTAGGGTGAACATGTGTTTTCTGCTTACCTAGGAACTGGATGCCAGACTTAGTGTCCTTCTCTTTTTTATCCTTTTCAATCTCGTCTTCTCCTCGGTACAAGTCTTCGTCACTGACGGTTGGGGAAAGGTGCTTGTAAGTTACCGAAGAAACGGTCACGGTACTGCTTCCCTAGGCTACGGCTACATGTCTCATTGCGTATATTTACAAAAGCAACCGTTAGTGAACCCTGACTCATCACAGCCTGGTGTAATGTTGGACTTCAATTAATAGGTAGAGGTCTATATTTTCCAATATGCCTGAACATCTAAAGGGCCCAAACACACTGTTATTTAGACACCAATATGTTATAATATCTGTTAGCATGTAGCCGACACATGTAAGTGCTGTGACATATCCCAAATGATGACACATTCTGATTACATACCTATACCCTTCTACATTGGCCTCTGGATCATACAGATCGTGGGGCTCATCCTCCATAGTTCTGGCCATGGATGGAGTCTCATGAATGGGCTTGGCCATAACCATGGTTGCCCCTTGAAGGGAATCAACTGCATTTTTCTTCCTCCTATCCACTTGCGCTTTGGGTTGGTTGTCGTCCTCCGAGGAGGGGTTGCTCTTTTGATTGGTTGCCACTCTGGCACTAGTAGTAAATAAGGGCAGGTTAGCAGTTCATATCAAAGACAGTGCTTTAGAGGCCTCTGTCCGCCTAAAATACGCAATTTAGAAAACATACTGATATTGTGGGAGTAAGCCATGGATACTGGAAGCCATGGATATTATCTTACCAATGTGTATAAACCCCAGGTGACTGACAGGGGAATTGTTTTGAAGCCACTACACAGCCATTTAGGTATGCCATTGTAAAAACATACAAAAAAGCTTTAAAAGTTCATTCATTAATGCCAGAATTATTTTGATATGTATATGCTATTAGAACACTTCTTAGACTGCTCTTCGTTGGGAGTACCAATATGGCGGTCAATGGCATCAAAACCTCTTAATTGGCCTGTACATACAATCAGCAATCCAGAGTTAATATGCATACAGTATCACTGGATTTATATTAGGCCTTAGTTATAGTAAAAATGGTTCCTGTGCAAGCTTGGTCATGAAAAACATTTATAACAGGTGTTTATTTTGCCCTTTTGGATACAACACCCTTACCTTTCGCTCACTAACGCCTCTTCAACCTTGGTCTTTTTAACTCCTCTATCAGTGTCCACAACTGCTGCTTTGCGCGATGCCTTCACCTTAGTTTCAACAGCCCTGTTACTGTTGGGATCCTCTGAATGTTTTCTACGTGGACGCATTGTGGTGCTCACAGACAACTGCACCGCATCTTCCAGGCTCACACTATCAATGTATGAAGAATGAAGAGAGAGAATAAAATCAAGCACAGAAGGCAATTACAGCCCCCTTTAAATCACACATCGAAACACAATGAATGGTTATTATGTTTATATTAATACCAAAAATGCATTTTCGTATGGAAGCCCTTAATATGAATTTAGCATGAATCTAGATCTGATTGTTCTGTATTGTGTCCATTACTCGTATTTAGACCAATTGCTGATGACAATGGAAACTTCTCGGACAACTCAGATGCTCACAACCCTAAACAATTCCCGTCAGCTACAGTTTACTGTACTGTTAATTTATACAGCTAATTGTGATAACTTCCTTAGTTATATGCAAGACTATTTCAAGCATATTATCAGAAATTGTTTTAGCTATCCATCTACAGTAGCTAAAGTTTCATTGAAAACAAACTGAAAGATATTGATGGTGTATCTATCCTCTTGCGGCAAGCTAGGCTTATGCTAGCCTAATAATTAAGGGCTAGCTATCAACTAGTTGTTAGCTAGAAATGAGCTAAGACAAAGTGAACTCTTTAGCAAGCTAGCTAGCTAGCTGGTTAGATAACATTCACACAACAGTTATAGCCATCAATCTTTATTAATTTTAAATTATTTATAGATAAATTAGCATAAAACTAATCGCTATCAGTCATATTACAGTGGCTAGCATTTTATATGTATAATAATGTTGCTATTGCTACAGCTACCTTGCACTTCGCAGTAACTTGATTTGGCAGCTAATCCAAACACGCCAACACTATTCTCTCAGCAGCACTACCGATGGCGTCACTTTCGTATGGCACTGAAAAAAACTTAAAAATAAAAGCCCTCTATGTATTGCAATGGGTATAATTAATTCTAAAGATAGTAAATTGTAACTAAAGGCAGATTTTTTATTGTTTTTAAGCAAATATAAGGAGTGATTAATACAAAACTTTTTTAAGAACAATCTTCAAACATGCAATGTACAGGCCGGTTTATTAACTATAAGTGAAAGGAAAACATGGGATGTTCATATTTTAGTTTTCTCTGTATAAGGTAATTTGCATTGGTCGTTTGGTATAGTTTTAAATTAGGGCCAGTGGAGTGAGCAGGTTAGAATGAAATGAGTGGGTTAGAATGTGCTGCTAGACTTATCATCTGTATTGTCCCATGAAATTACATTATATATATGGATTTTACAAAGCTACAATACAAAGAGTATTTCTAGAATGTTCCACTTGAATTTTTCCGGCATGTGGCAATTTAACATAGGCCACTGACATATAGGGCCGATTTCGCAGACACAAATTGAGCCTAGTCTAAGACAAAAAAACAAGCTCAATGCAGAACTCCACTGAGCTTGATTCCTTTAGCTTTATTTTGATAGTTTTAGACTGGGCTTATTTTGCCTGTGAAACTGCCCCATAGTGTTTAACAAAAACAATTTTTAAAACATTTATATATATTTTTTTCCATTATTTAGTCTTTGCATTTCCTAAAAGATCCATAAAAATGCCTTTTGGCTACAATTCACTATCTTTAAAATGCATAATACACATTACAATGCACTACAATTTGGTCTTTTATTTTGAAAGACCAATCAGCGTTCTTGCTGCCAGCATAATATGCTGTTGCTAGCAGAAAGGTAATACTATGACACGGAGGGATTTGGGGAATTGAAGTTTTGATCACATGGTCGACCTTTTAATAATTGGGTAGTGTCTTGAAATGACTACATTGAGTTTTTTCCTTGCACGGGCTCTAGAATTAAGCAACGCTTTAAATGTTAGTTACAATGTTTGTAGAAATAAGATACTACAAGAAAAACATATTTTTGAGAACATGTAGTTTGTATTTCTTTCCTCCACAAAAGTGTTTTTTGCATTCTTATTTTTTGCATTTTCTTCTGGTACATTTATGGTAAACCTTAACCCGCTTTAGGTATTGTTCCTCTTTAGAGTCCTCTTGAATCATATTACCCCTGTTGCTTCCCATTCTCCATTTGGTCTCTGGGACAGTAGTAGCAGTTCCTTGTGTTCACTATTGTGTTTTACATTGTGTTTTTTTAAGTATCATACGAAGATATGAGTTTAGATTAGGACTAGTGCCTGAATTCTGTTTTAATGATTGGAATGTATTTTATTTATTTACTGCGCGGCCACTGCGTCTGCACACAGTGCAGAAATCCTCATGGATGTCTCCATCCCCAGAAGTGGGGTTGGGCAGGGGGAGAGTGTGGTGGGGTTGGACATGAAAGGGGAAGCTCCCCCCAGTGTTGAGCCGCTCAGGGGCCAGGGAGGCAGTGTGACAGCAGAAGGGGGGAGTCGGGGGTGACTGCCCAGATCCGGAATGTTGCTGTATTTGGGTGGGCGACCTCTCTTCCTGGTGCTGAAGGCCCACAATGTTCCACAAGTATGACAGTGCTTCAAGCATCACAAGTTAGTGAATGATTCGACTGAAAGTCAATCAATTACTATCCCAGAGAATAATTTTTAACTAGCTTTGAAGTTGACGACATCATCCAACTTCCCAAGAATAACCAGAAATAATGGTTGATTAAAGACTATAATAATGTACTGTGACTTATCTCTGCCAGTTCATACAGTCCTTTGAGTCTTCCTAATAGTTAAGTGTTCAACTACTCAACCCCTATACGTTTCGGAACTTAAAAAGAGCCAAAGGATTAAAATAATGGTCCGGAAAGACTATAGATTAAGAAAAAAACAGTAATACCTTTAACTGCTCACTAGAGGGAAACAAAGTACTATTTCTGATAATCATCTATATTTACCTCATTTAGCAGAGGTTCTTATGCAGAGGTACTTACAGTAGTGAGTGCATACATTTCTCTGCTGGTCCCCTGTGGGAAATGAACGCACAACCCTAGCTTTGCAAGCAGAATGCTCATAATAACTGAGCTACGTAGAGCCCCTCTGGCCTCCTTTGCTGAATTCAATGATGTGGGGTTGGATTAGACTAGCTCGTGCCCAACTTGCCCACCAAATGGGCCAACGGTGTCACGTTTGCCATGTTCACTTTTACATCATCGTAAAACACTGAACTGCGTGCATTCGAATGTAGTACATTTTACAGATGCATTTTTATTCTGGCCCCTGTGAGAAACATACGCACATCCCTGATGTTGCAAGTGCCACACTCCACCAGGTAACACAAGGCTACACTGAACCCATGTGGGTGCGGTAGGGGTTCCCACTCCACCATCATCACATTTAACATCCGGACATTCAAGAGATGTTCCAGAGACTCACAGCTCTTTCTTAGGATGGAGCAATGAATATGAAGATTTCTCCTGAGTTCTGCACCCATCAAGGCTCGCAGGGCTGCCGCGACCCTTTGGAGTTCACAACAGTACGTGATCCACAATGTGTCTGCATGCTTACATCCACTGGGAAGCCTCCTGCTAGTTTTGCAAAATTGCTCAAACAGGTTTGTTTTATATTTGACAGGTACTGACTTGATTTTGAATACCAGAAAAAATAGGCTGCATAAATAATGCCACTGGCACAATGTCATGCTGTTAAGACAGAAACTTTTTCCAAACTGACTTTAACGTCACACAACATGTCTGCCAAACTTTTTAATTGTAAATGAAACTGGTATATTTCATCACTTATATCAGTCACTCTGCACAATGTCTTGATTTTGACAGTAAATGTCTTTCTCTTTTCAGTAATTGCCTCCCAGTGCTATGGTAAAGCTGGAATGAGTGAATGAATCATACTTACTTTTCACACCTGTGAACTGCTTGACAAATTCCACCTTTCTTATTTAAAATTTAATTCACAAACATTATACCTTGTTACACATATTTTAAACAAAGGTAGTTTTTTTTCTTGATACACTGGAGTTCAGCCATATCCTTTCTTGTTTATTTTTCTTCCCCCTCTGGAGGATGAAATTGGAATTGTAGCCAACTCTGTATTGCTTTATTTCGGAATGAGGATACTTCGAACAAGTTTCCATTTCCAAACCACTGAAAATGGTTGGTTTTGGTATGGGCAACTGCAAAAAATAAAATGCCTGAACATCAACTGTGCCTCACTTAGTAGCTTAGAACAAACAGTGGTGTCCTTCATAGATCTAATGAACAAAGTTCGTAGAAAGTTGAGTAAGCATGAATTTTCTTGTGAAAATGAAATAATTACAGGAAAAATCTTATTTCTACTGGTTAACATCAACACATCCGTATATCCGCAATGTGATGTTTCCCTGGTGAGATCTGTTATCGCTACATAGGGCTGTGTGTACAGCCAGTAACAGAATACAAATATTGTTTTATATCTTCTAGTCACTATTTATACTGCATTCCCCAATAAACATTTTGTTAGGGAGGTTGTATCTACATTGAATGCTATGAATGCTGGAATTTGTGGTATTTTATGAACAGATAACTAAAGAGGAAGTCAGTTGTTCTGAATTCTACCAATAATTTAAAATTCACTTGTACTAGATTGTGTTGTGTCCTAAAAAAATATATATATATATTTTTATGACACAAATGCATCATTGATAGCATTAGTAATTAGTACATTAAGTTTGTGAGCTATGGTGAAATCCTCCTTTAAAGGCATTTACAGAGATACACCATATGACCAAAAGTATGTAGACACCTCCACAAATGATTGTGTTCAGGTGTTTCAGCCACACCCATTGCTCACATAAAATCCAGCACACAGCCATGAAATCTCCATAGACAAACATTGGCAGTACACTGGGTCATACTGAAGAGCTCAGTAACTTTAAACGTGGCACTGTCATAGGATGCCATATTTGCCTCAAGTCAGTTTGTAAAATTTCTGGCCTACTAGATCTGCCCCGGTCAACAGTAAGTGCTGTAGTTGTGAAGTGGAAGCGTCAAGGAGCAACAGCCCAGCCACAAAGTGGTAGGCCACACAAACTCACAGAGCGGGGCTGCCAGGTACTGAAGCACATAGCGTGTATAAATCACTCACCACAGAGTTACAAACTGCACCTGGAAGCAACATCAGCACAAGAACTGTGTGTCTGGAGCTTCATATAATGGGTTTCCATGGCTGAGCAGCTGTACGCAAGCCTCACATCATCATGCGCAATGCCAAGCATCAGCTGGAGTGGTGTAAAGCATGGCGCCTCTGGACTCTGGAGCAGTGGAAACGTGTTCTCTGGTGTGATGAATCACACTTCACTATCTGGCAGTCTGATGGAGGAATCTGGGTGTGGTGGATGCAAGGAAAACGCTAGCTACCGTAATGCGTAGTGTCTACTGTAAAGTTTGATTGAGGAGGGATAATGATCTGGGGCTGTGTTTCAGGGTTTGGGCTAGGCCCCTTAGTTCCAGTGAAGGGTCATTTTAATGCTAAAGGATAAAAATACATTTTATACAATTGGGTGCAATCAACTTTGTTGGCAACAGTTTGGGGAAGGCTCTTTCCTGTTCCAGCATGACTGTGCCCCTGTGCACAAAGTGGGGTCCATAGAGACATGATTCGCAAGGTTGGTGTGGAGGAACTCAAGTGGCCTGCACAGAGCCCAGACCTCAATTCCATCGAACACCTTTGGGATGAATTGGACTGTGCCATGTAGTGGATAAATGTGAAAATATGGCAATACTTCTACTTGGTCTATCCCAGGGCAAAATTGAGCTACCATGGACCAAAACTAATACAGCTTGTGCATAATCTATAAGTAGAATAGATTCACTTTGTAATCAAATTCCAAGTTTGAAAGCGAGTGGTTTTGATGACATGGGGCACGTAATGGCGCACACGACACAGTCCAACATTTTCGGGGACCCACAAAGAGAATGCATCTTAATAGGGAAAATAAATAAATGTGTAAAATTAAGGTTGGTTAACATGTAGGGTGACATAAACATACAAATGTAATAACAACTTGTTCTAATAATTAGTCTACAGTCTGATTAAGCATACACTACTGCTTTATCCACCCCCTTCTGTATCATTTTTATGGAAATCATGATACTGATTATACATTTACCATTGCATTCAAATGTATCTATTGTAGCATGATATTGTCAGACAGGCCATATGGATTTCAAAAGCACAGAAGACGAATGTAGACCTTAATGTTTAATCACATACGCATTAAGGCTTAGCACTCATTAATGTACTACATACAGTTTTTTCCTACATAAGACTATCCACATGGGCGCATGTCCACGACTGGCTTTGACGCAACTCAGAAGTGTCTTCGCTGTTCACAAGCGACAAGCCTACTGTGGGGGCAGGGTTGGAGGTAGTCCTATCTCTGTAGGCTCGATATGATAAGATAACCTGCGCCAACAAGACATCGTGTTGTTATTATGTCATGTACAATACAACTAGCCTACCTATAATCGTAATATACACATCTGAACAAACATTAAAATATCCGACGTAGTAAACTGAAACGTTTGATCGTGAACAATTTGTACTGTGGCTTTAAGAATTCATCCTCCCCCTCCTTCCTAGTCCGTCATAAATTCTCTGTCCTAGGTGCTGAACTGAAGCGACGCTTATCCCGTTTCAGTACCAGCAGCCATGGCCGAAATAAAGACGGGTATTTTCGCAAAAAACGTCCAGAAACGGCTTAGTAGGGCGCAGGAAAAGGTAAGGCGTTACATACAATTCAGTGATCGTCTTGTGTTGATGGTAATTAGTTGTTTAAGAAATTTTTGCTTCGTGCTAAACTGCTTCTGTGCCCTGAGGAGAAGTCCAAGAGATGCTCTAAGGTAGATGGGAGGAGCAGGTGTATGTGTGTAGAACATTGTAATCGGGGTAGGCTATTTGTGCACGGATCAGTGAATATGTAGCATTTCATAATTGAACACCGTTACTGATATTTTGATATACCGTATGCCATAATTTAGTTATAGACATTTGATTTAGCCAGCAAGCCATCTTTGTGAAAATGTTAATGCCGCGAATGGAATATTATCCCCTCCTGCCATTTCACAGCAGTGTTTGGAAATGCTCCATGACTGTGTCCACTTTAACTTACGTGCATCCGTTACTAAAGCGGTTAACTCCGAACTATACAATTCAAAGGCTTTAACATGGAGAAAGAGGCCAACTCCGCGGCTTTAGATACATCTTATAACGAATGTAATCACTTCATCGAAATGCGACGGCTAAACTGAAATTTCGATTTGTTCATCTTACTATATTTCAATGCGTGGTGTGGGTTGCTTCATTTACATTTCGCGTATATCCTAATTAATTAATAACCTTAACTCACGTTTTATGTCAAAATAACGCCTTTTCTGCAAGGTCAGGAGAAGGGGAGATGGGGGATGCCCTCCTAACTGCAGCACCGACGCTGTAACGGGGGTGTTCTTCCTACTTTGGCTGTGGCGTAGCGTGCACGCACGAGTATACAGTAGTAGAGATAATACGTCAGACAATCCTGTCCATATAAGAACGGATATTTAGTGCCTGGCTCTCTTCAGACCAATAACCTGATTTGGTGGAAAAGTGGGAAAAGGGAAACAGACATGGCTGTGGTTTTTCTACGTTGGCTCTAGGTTACCTATTACGGTACTGACTGACTGATTTAAATATCTTGTTTTTACTCCACGTTTGAGAATTTGACGAACTGGAATTGGTGAAATGTGATGTTTGCATGTTTTTGCGTGTTTAATAAATAAGGAATTTCAGGTCAGGTTGAAGTTCAAAAGATTCCGGAGGAGTGATAAAAATCAAGGAGCTGTGATCTGGTAAACAAATTATTACCCATTTCTGACTCAGACATGAACACACAGAGACACAGAGAGACTCAGACTCACTCACACACACACACACACACCCACACACACACACACACACACACATGTGTTGCTAGCTACTCTAAGAGGATTGTATTTCTTTTAATATCCCCTCGTGCCAAACCGATCTACAGTAGATAGGGTGCTGCTCTTCTGATGGCATACTCAATGTGATATACACACTTCATTGAAATGTCTGGCCTTGTCTATTTGTTGTCTACCAAAACCAAAATTGCTATTTTACTGGCTTTCACCCCAAGGACATCTCCTTCTCCGAACTGTATTACGTGCAAAAATGTGTTAATAGGACTTCTAGATCAATGCTGCAATAACAGGAGCAGGGAAATTCATTACGGAATGTAGTAGACATATTTACTTATGAGGTATATGTTTTCTTGAGGTACGGACACTATTTGACACTCACACGAATCAGCATTTTTAAAATGGGGCGACATTATGAAGAGTTATGAAAGCCCAACTTTAAAGAGCTGTCGATGCATGGTTCTGAGATCACCTCGTTCCAGTGCAACGTTTTAAGTGTAGATAAGGGAGAGGTGTAGGCCTCATGAAAACAATGGCTTGCGTAAACTACACCTACAGTTTCACGTGCACAAACTACACCTACAGTTTAATGTGCACAAACTACACCTACAGGTCTCTTTCCTATTTTTTTGTATTTTGTGTTATTTTCTTGGTCTATGTTGATCTAGAGGGAACTAAATTGCAGGCCTTCCTTTTGAATGCCCTTGTATGTCATCAATGACACTTTATTGGATGCACTTTTTTGCTCATATTTTTTAACCAGCTTTACCTACTATTGAATTGTTTCCGCCACAATTCAATAGTATTTCATAATACTACTGTGCAGAGCAGCGCATTTCAAACCTTCAATTTAACTTGTTATTTACACCAGTTATGGCCCGTAAAAGTGCATTTACTGTTTTTCTTGATGCCATTTTGGCATATTAACCACATACTCGGTTCACTGGTCAATGTCTGTCACTGTGCATTAACAGAAAGGATCTGGTCATTTCAGAAGGGTTTTAAAAAGAACAGACACAAACACACACACACACACACACACAGGCACACACACACACACATACACACACACACACGCACACATGCTCACACACACACAAATGTGTCAAAGAACATCTGTTGAGGACAATACTGACATCATGAATCAGACCATAATTTACTAGAAATGGGACCAATTACCAAGCTAATTGTAGCTGCTGTCCAAATTGAGTTTATCCAGGCCTTGTTTGCACTGACGTATTCATCTAGTCTGGGTCCCAAATGGCACCCTAAATTTAACCGTCAGGTTGGAATGAAAAAAACAATTTTACTGGAGGGATTTGCTATTAGGAGTGTGAGTACATTCACATTATCCTCTAACCAGCCCATGTAGCCATTTTGATTTTAACACAATATAATGAGATGGAGATACGTCAGTGGGTGTTGAGCTGGTTGTGGATTTGGCTCATACAGAGATCTAGGTTTAATTTAGTCTCCCCCGTCTCTACTTAAGATAGAAAATCTCAAGTTTGAAAAAAGACTAAATGACACCGAAAGTGACATAGATTAGAAGAGAATCCACGCACATTATACCTGTCTGAAAGGCAGGCTGCGATACAGTAGTCCAGGTCTTGACTGATGACATGGCGTCTACGCTCAGTAAACACATTAAAAATCTGAGTAGTTTCATGCTTGGCAGTGCAAAGACCTTGCCATCGAATTGGCACAACACAACGACATCCCTGTCGCAGACAACTGCTCAAGAGATGGAAGGCTAGGTGGCACTGAAGAGAGCTAACTGAATGTATACGTTTGAGACCTGCTGTACTTTACAATATACCACACCAGCATTTATCTAATGGAACTTTGACCTACTGTACCAGCACCCACACCCACTGTCACTGGACACTGTCACGTACGTATGCTGCAAGGCAGCTCAGTTTACCATGTCCCTTCACTACATTTACACGCAGGATAAATTGGTCCACATTTTCAGACAGTCTAGGTTTTCAAAAACCTTCATTTTCACATGAATTCAGAAAACATTGCAGGGATACGCGTCCTTAGATGTCTCTGTTAGAAATAATGCTGTATTTCCCTTAATGAGACAAATCTTAGGGGATTGTGTGCTGGTCCTAGGTCTGTACCCAACAATAAAAGACAACACGTTGTTTGATATGATAGGGTAGGTATTAAGTATATCCCGGCTCTGATATGAGATCCTAGAACAGGATGGATCACTCGATGAATCAGTGGGTTAACGGATACTGTTCAGCACGGCTTCAAATGTCCCAATTATATATACATACACATAGAATATATTTTCCTAGCTTACAATAAGGACATCCTTGTTTCGTTTCCACCTTGTGCTTTTTTTTTTTTCAGGAATCCTCTGTGTGTTTTCAGTGGCTCCAGTTCCTCCTGTTGACACACTCAGTGTTTGTGTTGTGCTGGTTGTGTATCCAGTCTGGGTTTTTATTACTGGCCTTGTAGCGGAACAGGCGAGTAGGTATGGCTGGATTATGATTAATGTGTGACTCGTAACATTCAACCGCATAGATAAAAAAACACATCAGTAAGCATATATATAGTCCCCTCATCAACACCCACTCCAGCCAGCCGTGATTTGCAGTGAGGAGACAGAAGGACGCTGGCTGTGGTTGACCTGTTAAGACTACCTTGGTGGTAATGTGTGCTAGCCGCAGCGTGCAGTGTTGAAATCCTGCACTAAAGCATCATCCATTATTCATTTTTAGAAAAAGGGATATGTGTAGCTTTCTTGGCTAAGGAACATACCGCATTGAATTATTTTCACATTGTCAAAAAGCTCAATTAGCTCAACACAAACATTTGACTTGAACATTTGACTTTCATATGCCATGAAAGCTAGGAAAACAGGTGGCACGTTATGACTAACATGGTAGCCTGTGTTGACATTAGCTCTCCATTTAGCTAGCGTTGATCTGGTTAGCGTTTTTGTAATGTCTAGGTTTTGGTTACTGAACTGTGCTGTGAGACGTGGGCCTGGCCCAGACTATGGGTTAATATTTGATAGGTTAGCTGTCTAGCTGAGTTGTTTGGGTTTTGGGTCCATGGTGAAAACAGTACTTGGGTACTAATACAGGTCCACCACACAGTAATAGAGTTTGGGTGCTGGTGTGGCCCAACGACACCTCAGCTGGATGAAATCATCCATTGATGATTTAACTCTAGTCACATGAATGTTTCTTCTTAGGTTCTTGCTGCATTCGAAGATGTTTTAAAAGGGCACATCCTAGCTTTGTGATTGTTGGTTCTGATTTGATTATGATGGTTTGTGGATTGGGTTACGGCCCTATATAATGAACAGACACATGCTACCCACTGGTGCACATGTGGTGCTGTATGGAATGGCCCAGGGAAGCTTATGTGACCTTGTTCATATGTGTTCAATTAGCCTAAAACTGTTGATATAAATTATATTGTAACCCCAAGGCAGATCTAATTACTCCTGTGTGGCCTGTAGAGAACAGCCAAACAAGGGATAATATTATAGACAGTTTGTCAAGTAAGTTTGATTGTACGCAGTGGTTTGCATACAATACCTGGCAGAGATATTTTAAAAACCTTATTATAAACCAAGTAGTTTGATTCCTGAATGCTGATTGGCTGATAGCCCTGCTATATCAGACCAAATACCACAGGTATGACATCACATCACCTTTTGCTGTTCTAACTGCATTTGTAACCAGTTCAATTGCAATTTGGCTTCTCCAGTGTTTCTGAAATACATCAACCCATATGCCAAACCTTCTTGTTTACATATATCAGACCCAAAGGAGTTTAGGTTGCAACATTTCAGGTTCTATGTAGAACTTTTGTTTCTATTTGCAAGCGTACCCCTTGCTAATCAGGAAACTTTGGTGTATTGTGATTGATGATTGGGAGAGGGGGACCTCATACAGAGGAGGGAGAGGAGGGAGGGGCTTGTCTCCTATAGTACCCGGGGTGTGTTCCCCACTATCAGGGTTTCATTGAACCCCTGTTGTGGCCTCCTCTGTGTGTCAGATAGTCTAGTGAGAGGCTGTCCTCTCATCTCCGTCAAGCTTAGTGTCAGGCTCTGTTTGAATGCCTCACCAACACAGTTCATACCTATGATCAGTTATCACTGATACTGAATGCTATGGTCAAAGTCTGCGGTCAATTCTCAGGACAAGGATTGTTAAGTAAAAAAAAAAATGCAGATTTCTACTGGTTTTGAATATTTATTTTATATTATCTATTAAATACATAGATGGGTGTGGCTGGCTGTAAGGTTTTTCAGTTAACTTTCGAATTATGTTAGATGTTAGTTAGCTAGCACATTACCTATATTAAATAGTCAAATATGGTTAATAGAACCAAAAAGCATCCTATAAAAGTATGCATATATTAAGGGAGTCTTAAAAGCATGTTTGACATGTATTCTATCTAAAATGAACATGGGACAGTGGTGTGGACGGAAGGCATACGCAGGCATGAGTGTTTTTGTATGCGTGTATATGTATGTGGGATAAGTGAGAGTGTGTGAATGTGAGATGTTGTATAATGCTATTGGCATAGAAGCAGTTAAAGCTGGTCATCTACAGTGTCAGCGTTTGCCAGATTTGCCTCTAGCCATTCTATGTACCTTCTAAATAAACAGACGAAGGTTGAGCCTGCATTGCAGATCCTAGTCAGGTCTTAGTGCCTACATAGGTATTGTACATATCAGTCGATCACATCATTTGTTGCAACAATATGACGCCCAACTGTGCAGTTGTTAACGTGGTGAGTGGCCACTGGTAGATTAATCGACACCTGCACATTTGTTTGGGCAGAAAATAGACGGAAGCGTTCATCTGAGGCTTGTTGAGGAGGGTGCAATGTTTAAAGAGCATTAAAATAATGTTGACAGTGTTGCCTGTCAAAGTTGGTGTCATGTCCAATGTGGTTGTATTCATATTATAATAAAAATAATTAAACATTTCAAGTTATTATTTCGGGTTCAGCTTCCTGAATTGATCGAAATGGCTGTGACTCTTAAATTATATCTACAGATACCCTTTGGACAACAAATGACAAGCAATTGAACAACAAATTGTCAATCTCTATCGCCGCAACACTCCCACGTTGCCATTCTGTTGTCTTACCACTCAAGTTGCTAATGCTTACTTGTTGTGTTAATGACATTCACTTACTTAACATTCAGGCTACCACTGACCAAGCCTGGGATCCAATCAAAGTATTTACGTCTGGGGAAAAAAGCTGACGCAGCACAGTGATTTTACTCAGACGGTGTATTCCCTCGTGTCCTGTACACGAAGTACCTACAGTATTTCAGAATGCACCGACTGTGTTTCAACTAGACTGGGGAAGAAATCTAGGATCATCTATCCCTCCTCCAAAACCAGATGCCACTCGATCCGTTGCTGAGGGAAATCTCCAGAATGATGCCCACTAAGAGGATTGCCGTCCTTCTTCGTCCTTTGTTGTAGTGCCAGATGGCTACTCAGTTCAGATCAGCCCAATTGCTTTCAGCCTTTTCTACCTTTTAACCAGGGACCGGTTCATACTGATCGCAGTTCAGATCAGCCCAATTGCTTTCAGCCTTTTCTACCTTTTAACCAGGGACCGGCTTGTACTGATCTAGGAACAGATGGAAGTGAACGGGTCCAAGCAGTTTCTGGGCTACCTGAACCTGTCCAAACAACACTTTTTTTGTTTGAGATTTTTGTAATGCTAATGAACACAATCCATCTTGGTTACTCAAAGGAGCCTCTTTTAGAGTTGACAGTGGTTTCTCAAACAGTGCGTGGTCTTTGAGCGGTGGGTCGATGTGTTAAGGGTTCTGAGCTGTCTGTTCAGGCAGCTGGTACACAGTTAAGATACACATCATTACCATCCAAGCCCAGAACAAAAGCTGGGAGTACTAATGAAGCCCT
Source organism: Esox masquinongy (assembly GCA_016801175.1). Classification (NCBI taxonomy): domain Eukaryota; kingdom Metazoa; phylum Chordata; class Actinopteri; order Esociformes; family Esocidae; genus Esox; species Esox masquinongy. The sequence goes on along the minus strand of JACXGI010000989.1, from coordinate 8,813 downwards.
ATTTGGATTCATGTTGGGACCCCAGGAAGAGTGTTTCAGCTGGTTAACAAGGATCACCATACAATACCAAAATACCAATGGAATGTTTTCATGGTGTGAATATACCTTATACACATTCTGTAAATCGTTTTTAATTTCTGAGTCCCGTTAAATCTTATTTTTAGATTGTTAATAAAAGATGCATTCACAAATTATCATAATGTGACAGTACATGAAACATAAGTTTAAGAGCAGAAACTTGCGCTAAGGACAGGATCTCACGTTAAGGACCGGAACTCACGTTAAGGACAGGAACTCACGTTAAGGGCAGGAACTCACGTTAAGCACAGGAACTCACGTTAAGCACAGGAACACACGTTAAGGACAGGAACTCACGTTAAGCACAGGAACTCACGTTAAGCACAGGAACTCACGTTAAGCACAGGAACTCACGTTAAGGACAGGAACTCACGTTAAGGGCAGGAACTCACGTTAAGCACAGGAACTCACGTTAAGCACAGGAACTCACGTTAAGCACAGGAACTCACGGCATTGCTAGGATCACAATACCCCCTCCCCCCACAAGGACAGAACGTACAGGGTCCTGAATGTACGTTCTAGAAGAAAATTTCGAAGCACATACTAGCGGCCTATACGCAAACATTTTCATAATGTGCGATCAGAATTATAGATCAATAGATCAGGGGCTATTTTTTAATTTATTTTTTTGGGTCAATTTGAGATCCGATTAGTACAGGAACTCAAGTTTCCATTCATTGAGCATTAAATGAAGACATCCTTTGATTGGTTGAAGGTGATACAATAGCACAAAAGTTCAGTATGTTGGGACAACTTCAGCCTGCAGCAGAAGTTGCTAATTAAGTAGCTAATAATCCCACGATGTCTGACCATCTTATGTCAATTTGTTTCCAGGTACTGCAGAAGTTGGGAAAGGCAGATGAGACGAAAGATGACCACTTTGATCAAGCCGTCCAGAACTTCAAGAGACAGGAGGTAAGGATGGCCAAGGATTTGTTCTGTCATACTATATTCCACAACTGATTAACAACCCAGTGGCATGAGGATCCAGAATTAGTCAATATTCGGTCTCCTTCTCTTAGACTCCCGAAATGGGCCCAATCCTCTTTGCTTGGCATATAAATGGACTGATAAAAAGATGAACCTTGGTGAAGGGAACACTTCTGTAGAACCCATTGTTTTATACAGCATATGTCCTCTGTATCTCCTTTAAGGCCTTGCAGCAAACATTAGGTCCTGTCCATGGAATGAACTGGAAATGCTACAAGAAACTGTCCAATGCTACAGAAACAGGAGACTCATGCCTTATGGCCTATTCTGGCTAGAACAAAGCTAATGTACTATATTGTTAAATAAATTGTCCAGCAGAATGTGGGTTTGAGGGTTGGTAATCCCATGCAGTGGCCCAGCCCTGTGGTGCTCCAGCAACTCCTTGTGGTAGCTTGGGCACCTGTGAGACAAATAGAGGCAGAGTCCAGAGAGTGTATTCCCTCCTGCATGTAAAGATTCCGGTTCAGACTTCCTGGTTGAGAGAGCGGTGTGATCAGAACCAGAGCCGCTTTGTTATAACTTTAACACCAAAGAAAATATGACAAAATATGACTATATTTTAAAAAGGACTCCTAAAGGAAATATTCACTCATTTCACACCAGCTGCCAATTATCCAAATCTTCTCTGATTGAAAAAGGTTAATTCCTGCCTTATGAGAGAAAATGTCTATGATATCTAGGCAGTTTCACTGGGATTAACCCTTTTTTCTGTAATTTGTGGTGTTCTCTCTCTAGGTTTCTACCCATTCTCCCCTCTACTTTGCCTCCCTCCCCCTCTCTATGTCATTCTCTTGTTTCCTTCTCATTCCTTCTAATTTCTTCATGCCAGAGCATTCCTTAGAGAGGCTCACAAACACTCACACACAAACGCGCACACACACTGTGTGAATGAAAGGTTATTTGAGGCATGGCATGCACAGAGCCGGACTGAGGGCTGACAGAAATGTTTGTTCTTTCTAAGTGGATTTCATCCAACCTCAAGGGGGCCCCAAATCTTCAGTAGACATCCAAGATTTCCCATTCCACTGGGGTATAAATGTTAGGTGACACACATGCCAAACTCCCTTAATCATCTTTCAACATGGGAAAAGGTCAGAGAACTTCCCTTCCCAAATGTTTTCTCTAACTCTTCCCATGCTGATAAATGAACAGTGCACACAAGGTAGCCAATCAATCTTGGTTCCTGTGATCTAAACAAAGAAATGCGTGGTGTGATGGAACAGGTGTGCCTGGTAACACCAGGTCAGATGGACCTTAGTTCAGCCTTTGCACACACAAACATTGGTCAGGTCGGCAACATTGAAAGGGTAAGCCCACTCTTTTGCACTGGAAGTCTATTTACATATTTTCTTTGTTTCTTTTATGTTGAGCTCATTTAGGATTTATTGATGTGTAGTAACATTAAGATGATATTTTCTCTACTGTCTATAATATGTTTTTAACAATGTTTATCAAAATTATATATATTTTGGCAATATATTAAAAAGGGAGGTTATTACTATTGTTATCTGGTTGTAATTATTGAAATCAATCATTTGAATGCTTGTCACTATATCCTGTTAATTGTATTGTCATTGAAACTTTGGGTTTGCTGGTGTGACGGTGTGTTAACCAATGAGAGTGCCGTTTTCAGGAAGGATACTGAACTACAATCCTGATTATGGTCACAGTACAGACATGTTAGCCGTGGTTTGTGTGACACAGGGCCTCAGGCTGGCCTATGCCTTAGTCCCCTTAATAACTCAGTCAGTCTGTGATTTCCGCATACTGTGTCCTGTCTGTCAGTCACAAGAAGAGGGAGAATGAAATAGCAGCTAGTTTTCTAGTGCCACTGCTGGTACTGCTTCTTTTCACCCCTTTGGTCCTTTCTCATCCAATCCTCTTTAGTCCCTCCTCCCCACTATGACACGTTGAAGAGCTTTGTTGAATTCTGATGAAATACCTGCGCCTACTACTCATGACACAGGCAGATCTGAGCAATACTGTAGATCAGAATGGCAGCATCGCAATTTAGATGTGCACGCGTGTAAGTGTGTGCATGTTTGTGTGTGAGTGGTCCTGTGCAGGGGGGTGCCTACGTACGCTGTGGGTGTGTGTCTCTTCGAGTGTGTCTGTTCGCGTGTTTCTGTTCTTGTGTGTCTCTTCGTGTGGGTGTCTTCGTGTTTGTCTCTTCATGTGGGTCTGTTCGTGTGGGTCTCTTCGTGTGTGTCTGTTCTTGTGTGTCTCTTCGTGTGTGTCTCTTCGTGTGGGTCTCTTCGTGTGGGTCTCTTCGTGTGGGTCTGTTCGTGTGTGTCTCTTCGTGTGGGTCTCTTTGTGCGTGTCTGTTTGTGCACGACTGTTTGTGTGTGTCTGTTTGTGTACGTCTGTTTGTGCATATATGGAAGTGAAGTGGCAGCAGTCCAGAGGGGTCACAGCTTGGCGGTGAAACCCTGAGTCTCTTGCAGTAGCCTGGTGTGGATGTACCCTGGTGTGGATGTACCATGCAGTAGCCTGGTGTGGATGTACCCTGGTGTGGATGTACCCTGCAGTAGCCTGATGTGGATGTACCCTGGTGTGGATGTACCCTGGTGTGGATGTACCCTGCAGTAGCCTGGTGTGGATGTGCCCTGCAGTAGCCTGGTGTGGATGTACCCTGCAGTAGCCTGGTGTGGATGTAGCCTGGTGTGGATGTAGCCTGGTGTGGATGTACCCTGCAGTAGCCTGGTGTGGATGTAGCCTGGTGTGGATGTAGCCTTGTGTGGATGTACCCTGCAGTAGCCTGGTGTGGATGTAGCCTGGTGTGGATGTACCCGGTTGTGGATGTAGCCTGGTGTGGATGTAGCCTGCTCTGCAAACACATCACCCAGACAGACTGTGCTGACTCATACTGCCCGGCACTACAGCAGGCGATGCCGCCCCCGCCACGTCCGCTGTTGCTATAAGCAGGGAGAAGTTGTTCCCAGACACTGATCTAGGGTCACTTTAGCATTTCCGTGACTAATTTAGGGATGCTGATTCTAGATTTACCTAGAGGAATCATCCCGGCGGAGCGGTGAGTCATCCGGAAGGCTGGAAGTACAGTGGCTGGTACCACCACATCTGCTGCTTCTAACGCTTCGCTAGCCAGATTTAGCTAATCCTAGTCTAGGAACATGGACCACCTCGTGCCAACCAGGCAGCGCTCCAAACCCCAACAATTGTGTTAGACTGTGAATGCCATGAATATCAAGTAAGGGAAAGCCGTGAATTCCATATAAAATGTGTCATACGGTAAATACAAGGGCAGGCTACAGCTAAGAAGTCCATAATCCGAAACAGAAGTGTGTCAGAGTCTGGGGTGAAAAATGTTGAAAAACCTAATTTAAGTCTATATGATGAGTGTAATATTGGAATTAATGGCAAAGCAAGGAAGGCTGAAGTTTGGAACAAGGAAATGTATGTTTAATACCACTGTCTCTGAAACAACTGATGTAAAATTGTCAAGCTCCATCGATGGACTCTAAACACAATAACACTCAATGCCAAGCAAATCTAGAAAAGTCTGAAAGAGAAAAAACAGAACAGAACCACAGAACACTGTTGTCATCACAAAATAGCACTCACTCCTGAAACATTACATTTATTATAAATTGTCCCTGGTCATGAAAGTATGTATTACTGCTTGGTTTTGACAGAATTATATAACCATTTATCCCAAATCAATCCCAATAAATATCTTTAAAGTTGATACAGAGCTAAAGAAATAAAGGGCAGATTAATTCTAAGCCTCAGCCTATTATCAAAATAAGAAATTACGCTGAATAAGCTTATTTTCTGACTTTGTTACCAGTCTAGAAAGTAATAAATAAATGAAACAGTGGTACAGCAAGTAAATTCTGAAGCATGTGGTGTTGTAGTTCACGGTACCATGAGTTTAAATACACAGCTTGTGTGATGCATGAAGAGGTTGGGATACAGATGGCATTGGTTGCCGTTCTTCCAGTAAAGTTTGTTGATTTTTTGTTGGTTCTTCAGAAGTATTCAGAAGTTTCTGAAACTTCCAAACTGCTCACAAAGTCCTTAAAAGTGAAGTGATGCTGGTCACATCGTCGGGCGATAAATTTTCCGTTTGGAATGATTGTGTGTGTGGGAGACTCTCTGTGTGTTTGTGCCTCAGAGTGTGTGTGTGTCAGTCTGTGTCTCTGTCTGTCTGTGTCCGTGTCTGTGTCTCTGACTGTCTGTCTGTGTTACAGTGTGTATGACACCTGTGCATTCCTCTGTTATTTTTCTCTACAGACAGAGGGCTCCCGGCTGCAGAGGGAGATGAAGGCATACCTGGCAGCAGTGAAAGGTGAGGCACACACACAAACACACACGTGCACATGTGCACACACACACACACATTCACGCACACATGCACACACACTTGGCAGTTGTACAAGGTAAGCCCCAGCAGAGAAAATGCTTACACAACACAGACATATTTACACTGACATATGCCTGTACACACACACACACACACACACACACAAACACACACAAACCTTTGAACAGAAGGGTCCAAAACATTCTTGAAAATTGAAGGTAAAAGGAAAGATATACAAGGGGTGGACAAAATAACGGTAACACCTGACAACATATTAATATCTAGGGGCTAATGAGTAGGGCCTCCCTACTCACATTCCTTGGCCATTATACAAGCTTGCAGAGTAACCACTGGAACCAATGACTGCCAGGAGTCGGCTGCCCATACTGTTATGGATTCCCCACCATGGTTAACAGCTGGAAATATGGTGAAAAAACTAATTATCAGATCATATTACTCTTTTCCAGTGATCAGAGGTCTCGGGCCTTTGTGCTCCTTACACCAACTTATGAGTCTTTGTGCGTTGGCTTTGGATACAAGTGGTTTGAGAATGACTGCTCTGCCATAATTTCCAGCTTTGTGAAGCTGACGACACATTTTTTGTTGTGACTGGGTCACTGAGGTGCTGATGCAATTCTGTGGTAATTTGGGTCTGTGCTTATGGGGCACTGAGCAACTATCCTGTTAAGTTATCCCTGTTGGTTTACTTCGACTTGCAACATCTGGTCCTCTTTGTCTCTGTTCTGCATATGCTGTCATGATTTTTGAGACTGCTCTCCTCGGCAGATTGAATCAATTCGCAGTTTTTGTGATCGCTGCACCTGTGCAATTCATCACCGACTATTTGACCTCTTTGGAGCTCTGTTAGTTCACTCATCTTGCTTTGAAAACAACCTAATGTGACATCTGTAGCTGCGTTTGGAATTGTGATTTTGTTGCTTACTAAAGTAATAGTCCTTTTCCACGTGGTGTTTCCGGTATTTTGTACACCCTCTGCATATATATACATATATACAGCTCCGGAAAGAGACCACTGCACCTTTTTCTTTCCTTTCCAAAAAAGTCGAAAAGGAAGGTTTTGAGTGAGGAAGAGAAGGGTTAAAATTAAGAGACCACTGCAAATTGGACGCTTCTGTTCCTCTCAAAACTTTCCTTTTCAACTTTTTTGGAAAGGAAAGAAAAAGGTGCAGTGGTCCCTTAATTTTTTCCGGAGATATATATATATATATATATATACCCCCTACATTTATATACCCCGTACATGTATATATTATACAATTATACAAATACAGCTATTTTGCTATATTATAAAATGTTAATCTTATACAGTTGCTTAGGAAAGGAGATATACTTATCAAAAAGTAGAAATGTTGTTAATGTCTTTTCTAGATTCTTGTAAATATCTATTCCCAATGATCTGAAGTTTGCAAAAGTGTATAACAGCTATTACAGTGGAAATGATAAGAGCTAAACAGAGTTATTATGACAGGTAGTTATTAATTGTAATTTTTGCCAGTTAATAATCTTGAGAAGCCGTACAGAGGGTAGAGTTAATTAAATGTTAATCAAAAGCAAAAGGACATCATCTGCATACAAAAAATAAAAGGGGGAAACTAATTGATTTATGATATCTATTTGCATTAATACTTTCCCCCCCTAATATAACTATATTATATATATAAAAAGCAGTAAAACAATGTTTTGTCATTTTTACCATACTTTTGCTCTTTCATTTTGAACCTGAAGTTCAGCGATGTTGGGTGGTTAAAATCTAGTCCTGAATTCAAGACAATATTGAAAGTACTCATACATTCAGGACTTGATCTGTGTCTTGGAGCCATGTCCATTGGGATTGCATTGAACCCTGACCATGTTGGTGGTGTCCTCTAGCAATGCAACAGGCATCCATAAACCTGACAGAGTCCCTACATGAAGTCTATGAGCCGGACTGGCATGGGAAGGATGATGTCTTGAGCATTGGAAAGGTGAGCATCTAAAGTCTACCTCTTTTTCCTTTTACATTATCATATTAGATTCCCTTTGCACATTTGGAATACAACATTTGTTTGGCTGTGATAACCCAGTTCAAACCAGATCCAAGTAGTGTTTATTTCATCTCAATTTCTGTACTCACACTTGATTGCTTAGGCAGTTTGATTGACTTTCGAGTATAAAAGCTAATGAGTGTTCTTACATTGTTTGGATGACAGGATAGGCCATAGCTAGTTTAAACCATGTTAAAACGGGCTTCATGGGATGTGTTGCATCAGTTTGTTGGCTTAATTGCCTGCAATACACACAGTATGTGAGCATGTTTCATAGCACATACTGTACATAGAGCAGTCATACAGCATACATCCAAAATACATAGAGCATACATACAGCATACATCCAACATGCATACTGCAGACATTTTTCTAAAATTGCTTTTCTTTCATTTTTCTAAAAAAGTTTTTTGTGCAAAGATCATTTTATTTATGAAAACACTTAGAGTTCTACTTAAACAGAAAACAGAAAATGCAGCATAGTGTGTCTTTAAAAGGACTATGTACGAGTGCCACAATAAAATAAGGTGCAGAGGCTAAACACTGTTGTTGTTAGAAGCTATAAAAGGTAATGGTTACTGTGAATAAAAAACATGGACGGAAGAAGATATGAAGCAGCCTCTCATTAAATTTGTATCCCAGGTTGTTTGTTTGTATTTGTTTGTTGGTATCTCATTTGTGTGTTTGTTTAAAAAGTGAGGCTGGATTTGGATTGATTTCTCAGTTTAATCGAACTTCAGATTCACGTCCTCATTGTTGAAAAGACCAATCAGTTTTCCTGTAATACGAGAAGCCTGTTTGAAGAGGAAGGACGAGTGTTCACGGCATTTGTGGCTTTCATCTGAAATATGGTCTGAAAGGTGTTGTGACAGGACTTCTCAAGAAGACGGACAACTGAATGTTTTGGTCTTCTGCCCGGTCTGCTGGGTGTGGCAGTGAACTAAATGTGGACTATAAAAAGGACTATGTGTGTGGATGTGTGTTTGTGTGTGGACTATAAAACGGACTGTGTGTGTGGATGTGTTTGTGTGTGGACTATAAAAAGGACTGTGTGTGTGGATGTGTGTTTGTGTGTGGACTATAAAAAGGACAGTGTGTGTGTGGATGTGTGTTTGTGTGTGGACTATAAAAAGGACTGTGTGTGTGTTTGTGTGGACTATAAAAAGTACTGTGTTTGTTGTGTGGATGTGTGTTTGTGTGAGGACTATAAAAAGGACTATGTGTGTGTGGATGTGTGTTTGTGTGTGGACTATAAAAAGGACTGTGTGTGTGGATGTGTGTTTGTGTGTGGACTATAAAAAGGACTGTGTGTGTGAATGTGTGTTTGTGTGTGGACTATAAAAAGGACTGTGTGTGTGGATGTGTGTTTGTGTGTG
>JACXGI010000988.1:16732-107263 GCA_016801175.1 Esox masquinongy | reverse complement strand
CCCCCCCCCCCCCCCCCCCCATGCCCCCACTACCCTAACTCACTGTCACTTGAGAAATGTTAACTATCCCCCTCCACATCACTTACCATTGGCTATCTTTATGACACCTATGATGATGATGAGGATGAGGGACAGGAGCTTGGCATAGGTGAACAGATCCTGGACTAGGGTGCCCCACTTCACGTATGCACAGTTTACGAAGACAAGCACGCCTGTGAGGAAACAGAGAGGTTATCTATGCTGCGCCATACAGATGCAGAAGAGAGGGGTGGCAGACGGCTCAGCCGTTAGAGCGTCTGACCGATCAGTTGAACCGGACAGTTGAAAAATCTATTTACTGGTGACACATTCGTGGAATGTTCCGCTCCCGTAGGAAACTATTCAGCAATGTTGCAACGTTCCCGGAAAAAATAGTAATGTGAACATCGATCTAGAATATGGATGGATTACATTTGGGATTTAAGGAAAGTTTCCCAGAAGCAATACAACGAAAACGTTGGCTAATGAAACGGACAGACTTTGTTTCTGTCCCAGAACAATGTGTGAATAACTTAAATCACATACTATATGTTATGTTAGTAACAGTAACTTGGAGGTAATGCAAACAACAGTATGTCTCCGGGCCAGGGAAACTCGAGTCTGGACCGTGCGGCTGACTCAGTCCATCGCTGCTCTCTGACCTAAATACCAGTCCAGTGTGAAACTCCCAGACAACCAAAGAACTGGCACAAAGCAAAGTAGACCCAGTGCTATTTTAACTGCCCGGCCGGCAAGCTCTTCCGGGCTTCACTTTCCTGCCAGCCGACACCGACACACTGGGCAACTGAGTTGAAGATACGTTCATGTGACTAAAGACAATGGTTGATTCGGCCTAAAGAGACGATTTCCTGGACACAGGCAAATATCTTCGTGGTCCACGGACTAGCCTCTTTCGTCATGAATCATGAGTCTCGCAAGCAGAAATTATTGATCGGTTCACTCGGGCAAGGAGCTTACATCCTAACTGGAGTCATCCGTTTGAAATTGAAAACGGTTGAGGTAAGGGATTGGCATTAACCTGTGTCCCCGGGGATACGGGGCCACAAACCCCTTCCCTGGTGGCTTGGTAAAAACAACCACACGGCAGGTCCCTTACAGATGCAGGCGGCAGCCAGGAGGCGGATGGCGTCGTACGGCGGCTGGCAGGTGGGGTACCACGCTTCCACCAGGTAGTTGGCGAAGGTCAGCGAGATGACCGCCTGGCTGGCTGGCTCGATCAGCAGGATGGACGTCCAGAGACGGATGAATGCCGGGAAGCCGCCGAACGACTCCAGGATGTAGGCGTAGCTGGCGCCCGATTTGGTGATAGTGGTTCCCAGCTCTGCGTAGCACAGCGCCCCGAAGACGGAAAAGATGCCGCCAAGGGCCCAGATGACCAGCGACAGCCCGTAGGAGCCCGCGTGCATGAGGACACCTTTGGGGGACACGAAGATTCCAGAGCCAATCATGTTGCCCACTATCAGACACACGCCGTTGAGGAGGGAGATCTCGCGCTTCATTTGCATTTTGTTGTCGTCGCCCGTCGGCGCCTTGAGGTCTTCATCGGACTCGGCCTGCGAGCTGGGACATAGTGACTGCGACAGGGCAGCCAGCTTCTGCCTCATTCTGCTAGATTAAGGAGCTGAGGAAAAATGTATACGAAGCATTAATGTTGAGGTTGATCTCAAAATGAATTGAATTAAAATATTACAGGGATACTAAATAATACAAACACCAATAAATGTAATTAATGGGGCACGGTGTAGAATCCTGCCTCTAAACAATAACATGACTTGTTTCCTCCCTTTGTCTTCCCTTACTGAACGAGACCGGTGTAGTTAGTTAGGCCAGGGTGGTTTAGGGTGGGAAGGAACGTACAGCGAGTGTCTACAGCCAGTATAAGGAGATCACAGTGGCAAACTGGTAGACTGACCGGTGAGAATGTTTAAATGGGGAATATGTCGGCCATTGATTATGTCTAAAAAATATACATTTTGAAACATTAGCTTAAAACATGTCTACTGTTCATTTTTGCTTGTTTTTATGGTAGTAGTAGCACCTTTAAACTGGGACAAATATTTACTTATACATTTTGGACAATGAGGGGATCCCCACACTAAACCCAAACTATTTCTCCTGCCGTGGCCCCTAAAGTAGAGCCAGAACACATGCTGCCACAGTTCTTTTACTGGGTCCTTCACTTATTCTATTCCATTGTAATATACAAATATATAGGTGTAAAATGGAGACAAAGTGCTGGTCACAAGTGTCATCTCTCCACCTACCACAATCTCTTAGACAAAGATGTTCAACCCATGAACACAACCATGAACAAAAAATAAATAAAAATACATTTACCGTCCCTACCTGTCGATAGAAGAACACGGCTCTCAACAGGTATGAGAATTAAAGGTTTTCCTCTGAGGGTGAACGCTCAGATGTCAAAAAGTCAAGTCCTTCTGATGGGTTTTCTGAGTCAGTCGGAGAGCAGAGTGCGCCCATCTGAGGCAGCAACGGGACGGTCAATGTCGCAATGCCGGTGGGATGGTAGGACACCCTCTCCAGTTCCACTTCTATTTTGGGAGGATATCAGCACTTAGAGAGCCCCCGCTCTTCCCCTGACAGAGTCTTGATAATGTGGGATTTATCTCATTCGCGCATGAGAAGTGTTTCAGACCCAGCTGTTTACCATACTTCCCATGGAAAATGTTGTTGTTGATTGAGTTCCCATCAGTGACCCACCCCCTACTCCCAAAAAAACAATAAGGACCCGAAGAGAACCATTTTACATAGACTGTAAACAGGAAGTGATCTGTCTGAACAGTAGTGTGTGGGTAGAGTAACACCAGAGACTGATCATGGAGGATCTGATTATGTTCTTGTATGTGACTGAGGCCACTGCACCATGTCTTAGTTACTAAAAGCAGTTTTGTTAGAAAGTCAATCATACACCTGGGATTCAGAGTATGGCAATGAGTAAAATAAAATAACTGAAATACAGAAAAAAACAGGGTTGTAAGGATTCTACACACTTTAATGATACAGCAAAAAAGCATACGGTATCTGAAACATCATTGCATACATACTCTGGTGAATCCTATTTCCCGTGCTACAGTTCTACAGATTCATCTTCTGTATACAGTATATTTGACAGTGGCGAATGTGCATAATGAAATGGAAAAACATACATAAGTTGAATCAAATTGGAAGCTGTACAGGAATATGACTTTTTTTTTATACATAAAAGAAAAATTGTTTAGAACTACAGTAGAAAATGACTGAAGAAAACTAGAACAACGGAACAAAAGGCAGAACATCAAAGAATTTTCGTACTGTACTTACACAGCAGTTTGTCCAATGGTATAAAAATGCAAAAAGAAATTCAATTGATAAAATGTTGAGTTCTGTGCAAATGGATTAATCAGCTGTGGAAAACAATATGAGTCTTGAACATAAAACACAGTATCAAAGACAAGGCTGTAATTATCCAGAAGATTTTGGAGGTTTCTCTAAGGCAAGGTGCCCTACCACCCTACACCAAAACACTTGGCACAGAATACGTTCCAACTCAACCAGAGCTGAAAACAGAAGACAGCCCCATTGCTACAGCGTCGGACAATGAACCTACGACAACACAATTTTATTTTGGTAAGAACAACTAGATGAATGAACACACAACAACACCATGAGCCTAGAGATCTCGGCCAGCATTCAACAGGGTCATAGTGTTGAGCCCAGTGTTGACCCGGCCTCTGTGATTTAAGCACCTGTTTAAGGAAGTGCATTTATAATAAGGCCTCTACCCATCTGGGACTTAGCCGAGCTCTCAGTTCCCCATGTTGAGACACTGCATGTGTGCCCACATCGCCGGCAGAAACCGAAACTGGGGAAGAGCCAGAGGATGATGAGGTGAAAGGGTTCTTTTTTTTGATGAGACAACTTTTTGAGATTTACACTGTCAGGAGAAGAAGCGATTGTAACAGTCATGACCTGGAGATCCCGCTGGGGTCACCCGTGGAACAATACCAATTATAGATAGTTCCATTGGACAATTCTGTAGTTACCTTTGACTATGAAGTCGACTGGGTCCGCCGTTTGTTATTAAGCTCTTCAAAGGAAAAATAATCAGAGAAACTAAATTCTGATTGCGACGTTTTGGTTTTATAAGAATGGTAATTCAGTAACGCTACAGTTAATGGTATAAGAGGTTTATGTTAGGCTAGTATATTAAAGAGTACAGCCAAACATTTCTAAATAATATTAATGATGAACATTGATATTTTTCATATAAGGCTACATTAATTAGGGCAGTAGGTCAGGTCTATAAGACCCATTGTACTCGGAGAAGCCTAGTTAGAAATAATTGTTTTGGGTAGAGTAATTTCAATAAGGAATTAACTGGATTAATTATTGCACCATGCACTTAATTACCAGATCCAATCCTGTCTTTTCTCCTCTACACTGCCTCATAGATTCTGGGTAATTCCTAATGATGCTGCGTAAATCCTTCTTGGACCTTCATTTGCATGTGTCCTAAGCTGAGGGAGTGGGAAAACAATATTTGATGGAGTAAGGGCTAATTAGACTATCCAGTGACTCCAGTCAGCAAATCTGAAGCAGTGCAGCTCCCATGAGCTCAAGTGGAATCCCATAAGGCACCACTGCGTTTTTGAGCTTCAAATAAATAATAATAATAATGCATTATATTTATATAGCGCTTTTCAAGGGCCCAGTGACGCTTTACAAAATGAACATGGAACAAAGCCTTTGAGCTTGGACTTATGAGGTAGCCCTCAGTACCGGAACGGAGTTGGTGTGTAGGTTGATATGGAAGAAGAAGGTCGGAGAGGTAGGCAGGGGTGATATTGTTTAGGGCTTTATATGTCAGTAGGAGGATCTTGTAGTTGATGCGTTGGGAGATAGGAAGCCAGTGTAACTCACAGAGGATAGGGGTGATATCCTGCCGGGACTTGGTGTGTGTGAGTAGTCTGGCTGCAGAGTTTTGAACCATTTGGAGCTTATGGAGGGATGTAGATTAGATGCCGGTGAGTAGGGAGTTGCAGTAGTCAAGACGGGAGGTTATGAATGCATGTATTAGGGTTTCAGCAGCAGGACAGGAGAGGGAAGGTCTGAGTCTGGCCATGTTGCGGAGATGGAAGTTTTACACTAAAAGTAATGGATGTTGGATAACAGGACTTGACACCACGTGAAAGGCGAACTACGTTCTTATCTTAAAAGGTTAACTGTTACTGAGCTTTGCATGTTGTAAAATGACAAGAGGTTTGTTCCACTGAATTCAAGGCTTGTTTTATCATTTAAAAGTGGAACGTTTATGGCAACATTTAACAAACACAAGTGTGTGCGGAGATTGATGGGTTTATTGCCACTCTGCACTCTCTGGAAGTCACCCTCTTGAGTTTCATCAGCAAAACATGACAAAGGAAGATTCTTCAAGTTACACATTTCATACAGTTAAAAGAAATGTCCGTTAGGCCCATCAACAAAAAAAATATTAATCCCCACGCCGTTTTGCATTTGCAATCAATGAAGTGATGACTCTGGCCCATCCTGGACCAACATTTAAAGGCCTCACCTGACCACTTCCCCTGCGACAGTTCCCTTCCTCTGGCTGGATGACATATACTTCAGATGGGACAGTGTGGGCAGCCAGGCTTCCCTTCTACACGGCGTTACACAGATCGACAGCCACAATCTGAAGCAGAACAAACAACCACAGCGCTAAGCCCAGCCGGTTGCTGTTTAGGGCCACTATATTTAACACTTGGCTGGAGGACAAATCCCTGCTCTGTCCGTTCACCGGCTGCTACCAAAACATGTAGTGCAAACAGAGATACTGTAACTAGCTACGGACCATCACGTCCTCTATAGCAAAAACATGTCAACAAAAACAGCCCGAAGACCGTTAGACCCAAGGAGAGTGTTTAGCCGCAGATATATTAAATACATTGGCAGGAACAGTGATCTATATTATATTGGTTTTATCGGCTGTATGGTGTTTGTCTCCATATGTAAACTTGTCAAGAGAAAGGACAGACTCTAAAGAAGCTAAAACCGAACACCTAAATCCACCGTTGAAATTCTAGATATGCGGTATAGGGAAGTACACGTCTTATAAATAATAAAGGCCTTAACAAAGGCTACACAAAATGTCCTCCTCCCTGAAACAAAATGCTGACCCTGCTCTTGGGGTGTATGTTGAAGCCTTGGGCCCATTTGTTTTCAATGTCAACAGAATGTACTTCAGGACAGAAAGTGCACAGTCTTTGAGGAAAAAAAACATGGTTTGAAATTGTTAAAAAAAATAAAAATACAACAAATTCTAAAATATAAATACAGTGATACCCTTACTGTATGTGGCAATTTGTTTTGATAAACAAAAAGGAATGGGGTTGATCCGGTTTTGACCTATTAATGGTTACCACAAACAGTAGAACTCTAGTTGAGTACCTTTTGTAAACTGTAGAGCTACAGATTCAACAGTCGAGTGAAACCAGAGCCATAGATGAGTAATATGTTACATATTATCTCTTTCTGGAAAACCATTTAGTGCCGAGGGAAGAAAACAGAACCAGAACATAGCCAGAAAAGGCCTGTAACTAACCACTCAGAACAATGGGAATGGTTCATGGAGAAACTCATTATTTCCCTGACAAATGACATACGATTCATTATATACAGTACCAGGCAAAAGATTGGACACGCCTACTCCAAATGCATTTTTTATTTTAACTATTTCACACATTAGTAGAATAATACTGAAGACATCAAAACTAAAACACATGGAATCACATAGTAACCCAAAAAGTAATTTAACAGACCAAAATTTCATTTTGTAGATTATTCATAGTAGCCACCCTTTGCCTTGAAGAAAGCTTTACACACTCTTTGCAATTCTCTCAACCAGCTGGCTCTCATGAGGACCGCCACAGGAAAGAAAGACCCAAGTAACATCTCAACATAATCTGTCCAGAGGACGCTGCATGCATCAGGCCATTATGGTCGAACTGCTGCAAAGAAACCACTACTGAAGGACACCAATAAGAGACTTGCTCGGGAAGAGAAATGGACATTAGACCGTTGGAAATTTTTCCTTTGGTCTGACTGGTCTAAATTTGAGATTTTTGATTCCAGCAGCTGTCTTTATGCAACACAGAGTGGCTGAACGGATGATCTCCGCATGTGTGGTCCCCACCGTGAAGCATGGAGGATGAGTCGTGATGGTGCTTTGCTTATCAATGTAATTGATTTTGAATTCAGTCAACCAGCATGACCACCACAGCCTTCTGGAGTGATACGCCAAACCATCTGGTGTGCGATTAGAGGGACTGTAATTTGTTTTTCAACAGAACAATGGTTCTGTCCAGGCTGTGTAAGGAGAGTGATGGGGCTGCATCACATGACCTGGCCTCCAAAATCACCTGACCTCAACCCAATTGAGATGGTTTGGGATGAGTTGGACCGCAGACTGAAGGAAGCATTCCAGGTGACTACCTCATGAAGCTGGTTGAGAGAATGCCAAGAGGGTGCAAAGTTTTCATCAAGGCAAAGCGTGGCTACCTTGAATAATCTACATTGTGAATCTACAATGTGAATCTACAACTTGGTCTGCTTAACAATTTTTGGGTTACTACATGATTCCATGTTTTAGTTTTGAGGTCTTCACTATTATTCTACTATTATTCGAAATTGGAAAATGAATGAGTAGGTGTCCAAACTTTTGTCTGGTACTGTAATTACTCAAAGCCAGGATTAAATCCCACAGCATTTGATTGTAAATCCCAACAAGTCTTCTGATTTTTTTTAAGAGAACAGCGTAACATTTTGCGAAACACAGGGAAAACTGTCTTTTAAAAGGCGTCTTTATCTTCAGGTCCTTTCAACTTCTTGTTGCCTTCCGTTTGGGTCACACCAACATGTTTTCCTGTGTGACTGAGAAGAAAAGTAGGTGCCATTACACTTAATGTACACCGACAGCTGGGCTTGATCAACTCCCAGTTCCGGTTCATATTTATTAGGGCACAAACTACAAAACACTGTGCAAGTGGAAAACAAAAATGAGTGTCTCACTGGACAAGTCCAGGCAGTCCCTCCATCTTTCAGTCCGTTAAATTCCATTTGGTGTCTACTGACTAAGACCCACTAACAGACAGCACAGCTCAATGAGCTAAAGGTCTTTTACAGTTTACAGCCCGTCTAGTCTTTTCCGGACAACTCTTAATAATTCCTGGGGTTGTTGTAGGAGAGCGGGGGTGCACTGGGGCTCAATGCGCCCACGGAGGAGCTGAGCTCTGGGGGGAACGGCTGCAGGCCCATCTGCTTGTTGTCCTGGAGTTTGCGAACCACCACACGGCAGAAGTCTTCGCTGTGACGATGGCAGGTGTCCAGAAGCTGGCGGACTTTGGCGGTGCGGGTGGCTCGGTTCACCACCAATTCGTAGTCCTCCCGCATCAGAAGAGAGCGCGCCAGTAGGGCGTCCAGGCTCTGGTTCAGGCAGGCCTCTGTCATCTGGGAGACAATGTCCTCGCGTCGCGCCGCTATCCACCGCGCCACGGGGCCCAGCGCAGAGCCGGCAGGGTCTGATGTTAGGTAATCTGGAGATCGTGGGGATAGGTTCACACTAGGTATTAGATTAAATCTAATAGAAATTATGGAAACATTAGTGTTCCAACACGGAGCTTGGGGAACAAAAGTTCTGGTTCCTCAAGCCTCTTGTTTTCCTCAAGGCTCTGTTCTTGGACCACTACTGACGTCACTACATACAGAATAATTGGAGCCCTTCATATTGGAAACAGTTCAATTAAAGGGTGGATTTCTGTCAAGTTGTGAGATCAAGATCAAGGCGATAAACCAAAACAAATTATTATGTTGCATATAATGTTGGCTTTTTTTTTTGCTTGTCTTTACCAGAGGTGCCACTGAGTCTAGCTGGCCTGGTACTGAGAATGGGTATCATTTCTGTCACCTGGCATGTTTTGGGTCTGGTATGGCGGCGGCGGCGGCTTCAGGGTGAGGTTGTCTGGTTGCGTTTCAAACTCCAACTCGGGCCTGTCTGGTTTGAGGGGTATGTTGAGGTCGTCCGAGGGCCGGGCACTCTGGGGGTAGTCGTTAAGGTTGTTGGGCTCTTTGAGGGGCTGGGGGGGATCCAGGGTGTGAGGCATGAACGAAGAGGGGTTCACTTCCAGGGCTGAGGAACAGGAGGTGTTGGGGGGGGGATAAGGAGAGATGTGTGTCAAAAAGCGGAGGCTCCTGCAGCCAGGAGGAGGAGGATTTTTCTCCTCATTACAGAAACGATTTATCTGTTATCTGTATTCATCTGTTATCTATTTGTCTGTTAAAAAGAGAAGCGGGAGAAGAGGAACAGAGCTGGGTATCATTTAGGGTTGACCGCATTTAGTCACCTGGTTGGCCGTTTTATTGATAGGCTGCTGTCGGACAATGTTCTTTTTTTAAGCAGTCACTATAAATCTACCAAAGAATGTTGGTAAAACTTCATTTGGATGGACTGTAAAGCATCTACAGACTATCAATAACATGTCAATGAACACTAATCATGAACCTCATCCTAATCCCTTTCCCTAACGTTTACCCTAACACTTATTCTAAACCTGACATGAAAATCATTTTTTGATGGTTTATTGACAGTATGAACATCTGCATAGCATCAACAGATGGTCATCGTGACTGTCCAAATAAAGTGCAACCAAAATGCATGTTGAATCCTGGCAATGTAGGCGTGGGCTAGGCCTACAGTCACATTAATTTCCATGTTCCACATTTTTATATTTAAATTAACTTGCTGCAATTGCCAGAAACTAATCCTCCAAACTGCACTCTCTGATGTATCTGAGGAAGCACCATGTGGGTGTGTGGTTACAAGCTCTCAAACTTATATTACAATCTAATGCTAACTGGGTAAAGGGAAGATGCTAACCTGTTTAAATAATGTGCTGAGGTAATGTTATCTACTCCGTAAAAGCGAAACAAACCTGTCACACTGTGCACAGCAGCAGGGTTAAAACCCAAACTAGTCACTTTATGGACTGAATAGAAGTAAGCTGGCATCTCCGCCTATTTTCCAGACATTCCAGTCTCAATATTCTGAGTGTATGAGGAGCGTATCCCATAAAACCTTTTTCAAAGACGATGAAAAATGTGTTAAAGTTTCCAGGGGTTAAAAAAAACATTAGGTGGGAAAGGAAGGGTTTCGAACCGCATTCAGGAGGGATGAGAAGATAGAGGACAGAGTGAATGTATGACATCATCCAAAAGATTTGTTTTGACCAAACTGCCCACAGCCATGTTCTGAGAGCTCACAGGAGGTCACTTAGCCACGGAGCAAGAAGGGAGGGAAGGAAACGGAGAGTCACAGGATGTAGGGAGGGAGGAGAGGAAAACCAGGAGATAAAAGGAGAACAGAAGAGGACTGAGTAGTATGTGGGAGAAAAACATTGCGACAGCACACTGCCATCAGGGTCGGGCCTGACAGGGTAGGGTTGGAGTAAAAGAGAAAGAGAAAAGGAGACAAAGTAATGATCAGAGACCTGGAGGAGGGTTGCAGTTATGAGGAAACACTATATGAATAATACTAGATTTTGAACAATACCTTCACAAAAATGTGTTTAATCTGTGGTGCGTGCGCGCGTATGTGTGTGCGTGCGGGCGTGGTGGGAGATTTAGACATGACGGACAGTGGAATGTGTTTTGAACAACTGGCAAATGATTCACAGCTCTCCAGATGACCAGCTACAGAATGTTTACACTCAAGGGACAGGTTCTCACAGACTTCTGGGAGCCAGGAGTGATTTGATTTTCCCAGACAACCTGAATATGCTGAAATAAATGGGAAATCTGTGGATTACACTGACGTTAAAAATGTTACATTTCCCCATGTAAAAAAAACAAATTTTGAATAGCATGCCCGGCGTCCAACTTGAATCTCTGAAACAAGACTATTGGTCAGTGGTGGACCGCAGGAGGCTGCATTACAGACATCACAACAGCCTGCCCACCTGGCAGCCGCATTCACATAGCATGTGAGAAAAAGCATGATCAGAAAGGGAGTCAGAATGCAATTAGTTTATTACACAACCATATTTAGAGCTATTTACAGCTGTTACTAACAGCCCAGGAAGGGGCAGGCTTACCTTTAGAAGGCATGTCATTGGTGCTGGTTAGAGAGCTCGGCTGGGAGATGTCTGCTTCCTGAGAGGAGTAAGACCCAGAGCCCGAGGTGGAGCTTCCCTGTGACAGCAACACAGCATGTTGAAGATATGTACGCAAAGCACACGCGGACGGGGACGCGGGGATGGGCGCGGGGACGGGGATGGGCGCGGGGACGGGGACACAGAGACATGCGGACGGGGACACGGGGACATGCGGACAGGGACACGCGGACGGGGACACGCGGACACGGACATGCGGACACAGAGACATGGGGACACGCGGACAGGGACACGGACACGCGGACACAGAGACATGGGGACACGCGGACAGGGACACGGACACGCGGACACAGAGACATGGGGACACGCGGACAGGGACACGGGGACACGGACACGCGGACACGGAGACGCGGACACGGGGACATGGGGACACGGGGACAGGGACACGGGGACAGGGACACGGGGACAGGGACACGGGGACAGGGACACACACCCCTCTCCAAGAAAAAACAATGATTTGCTAGTGATTAGGAATTATACAGAGTTCCACACTTTTGATATTGTCCTACTGATAAAACACAGTTACAGATTTGTAGCTAGTTTGCCACTGAAACCACTTCCACACGTGTTGATAGTTCAATTGCCTCCATTTTTTTTATGGATGAAATGTGCAGTGCTTGCAGCGCAGTGGCACGAACTTAAAGAACAGAGTCCTGCCAGGTCTTATAGATGGCACCTGAAGTCTTAAGCCTACGCTGAATGTTGCTGTTCTAGAATGTTGCTGTTCTAGAATGTTGCTGTTCTAGAATGTTGCTGTTCTAGAATGTTGCTGTTCTAGAATGTTGCTGTTCTACCATGATTCTGTTCTACCATGATTCTGTTCTACCATGATTCTGTTCTACCATGATTCTGTTCGCGAAAACTTACTTGCCAGGGACTGGGGCTGGTAATGTTCAGAGGTTTCTCCTCCTCCCTCTTGTCCTCGCATGCAACAGGTGATGCAGAAAAGCCACCTGCCCTCCTCATCAGCTAGAGAGAGGGAAGAGAGATGGAGAGATAACATACCATGTTGGTTTGGTCCCTCTAGTTTGAATGGTTCAAGAGATATTGTATTAGAATTAATTAAGTGGTAATTATGCAAATTACATAAAAATAATCACAGTTGATGCATGTTCAAAAATGTTAAACATGCATCAAATTTGGTTTGGTCACTGTAGTTTTAATGGTTCAGATAAAAATGTGGTACTATTAGTGTCCCATTGAAGTCAGTGAGGAGATCCAATTAGGAAAAAAAAAAATACAATACAAGTCAATACTCTTTGTGGGATGAAGGCAACAAAAAGAAAAAGGTTTGAGGATGTGTCAATACTAGTGGAAATACTAGTGGAAGGTTGTGTACAACCCAAGTCTTCTTTGCACTTTACATTGGAAAAACACAGTTTGTTGCAAAATATGCAAAGCAGAAGTGGCATGGCAGAGGGACATTACAGTGATGCATAAGCACAAGGAAGCAATGTTCCCATGACGACAGTGGTTGAAGCACAACACGTTTATCTGAAACTAATGTACTACTGTCTGTCTCCATTCCTCCCGGTTAGTCTCTACACAGTATAGATCCACTAAGCAGGAATTCTGGATAAATTCTGAAACAATAAATACAACTGCTTAATAACTCTAGGTGTTCTAAAAAGGGAACTGTGCAAAATAAATATCTTTAATTTTAATGTTGCATTTAATGTTGAATTTTTAATGCAGTAATGGTATTTAGAATCAGGAATAATTTTGGTTGACACCCTCCCGAAAATAATTATTGGAGTACAATATATTCCACAATGTAGCTCATTATTTTTCTTATTATACCGCTTATCTTGTTATCTTTATCATGGGTGCCAATAATTGTCAAGATGACAGTATGTAAATGCTGCCACAGAGGGTCGTATTTTCTTTGAACTCTAATGTTAAAGAGTGGGCATGGGAGGGTTGTGGGTCATTCCTACCAGAATGTCAAGTCATCCATTTGACTCCCTTCTTAATTTGACGAGTCATGTCTGAAGTAATCTAATACGTGTCTATCACTAATTCAACAAGACACTTCTGCAATTCAGTGTTACTTGAGTAATACCACCACACGTATTCACATTGCCAAACATTTCCAGCACAACATTGACCTTCTGGTCTATGTACTCTACGCCACGACTGACCTTTGACTTCTTAACCTCCAGCACAGCTTCGAGGATGTCAATCTCATCGAACCTCCTCATCATTGGCTCCAGCTCGATCACACACTCTGAACACAGAGAAACAATTATGATCCTATACTGCCTATGGACAGCCGGTTAAGGCTCTATACACATCTAGCAGTTAGGATTCCTGTTTTTCACCCAAATGGCTGGCTTTAGAGTAGAGGTCCGAGGTAATAAGTCAAGCTTCTTACTGAGGAAAGAGGGCCTTTCATCTGGGTTGGCAGTCCATCCACGGGTCATGATGTTGATGAGGGTCTCCCGGCTAGGTATGTCCCTGGGCAGACTGTCCAGACTGGTGTCGGGACGAGTCCCTCGCAGAACACTGAACATGATCTGCATAGGGTTGGTCGCGTCTGTACACAAAAAAATTAGATAACAAATCTTTGTTATGATTTTCTTTCAAAATATGTTTTAATATCAATTGCAGTTAGAAAATCTCCATCAAAGCAATTTTCCCTTTATTACCTTCAAATGGTATCCTTCTGGAAAGCACCTCCCACATAATGATAGCGTAGCTAAAATGGGAAAACATATATTTTTTTTGAGTCAGATGAGGTGGCACACTCACACAAAATAAGTTGGTTTAATAGAATTAAATACTCAGTCACGCATCTCAATTCCTTAGTCTTACAGAAATGGAAAACCCATTTCCTAATCTCAGAATTAGTCATGATAGTAGCTGGTCAAGGACCGTCACCCAGAGACCCAAAGGACTGAATCAATCAGACCTCAGGAGATGTTGAAAGGCTAGTTTCATGTAGACTTTTCTACATATAATTTTTGACATTTCATTGATTATTAAATGGTTGCTTTAGTGGGAGGGGCTAGTCTTCCCGTCAGACTAACTAAAATTTTCCATTGAACTATCGTTGGCAACGTGTTTCAGTCAGAGACTTCTGGCTTTATTTAGGTGAGCTCACAATAAGGGTTGTTGTACAAAAATTAAGAAATAAACAACAGTGGGTGTGGTGTTGCATTTGACCAGAACAAGGAGTTGAGATTAAGCCTAGGCAACAAGTTTCATATCTCTTTTTGTTATTTCCTTTTTTCCCCCCACATCACTGACATTAATATATTCCAATTGGAGCTCAACACAAAGTGTCCTGCCATTTGCTCTAAGGGGAATGTGGTCAGATTTACTGTGACCAAACTAATACACCTAACTTGGAGTACTTTTACTGAAGTATTATGAAAAATCCCACACAGACTGACATACTTCTGCAAAACTGGCAAAAAACAAGGTCTCTTTCAGTGAAAAAACAAGGTGTGTCTTCTATTCAAATGTCTCAAATTTCACACTGAGTTTCACTCGTGTAGGGTTTGGTGAAGAAATCAGTCCAGACTGCCGCGTAAGAAATATGTTCAGCGGATTCGGTCATGTTTCAAATTACTCAGATGGTGATCCAAACCAATGATAATTTTGCCCATGTGTTGCCTGGTGCCATTTGTCACTGTGTTTTAGCCTCTCGCTCAAGCATAATCAGATCCGGCAAATTGTCTAGGTCCTTTAGTTTAAGGCTTTTAGCAGATATCCCTATCCAGGGTACAGTAGTGAGTGCCTACATTTTCATTTTCCTCCTGGCATTTTTGTCCTCCTTCCCTACCTCCATCGGAATCAAACCCACATTGCAGGCACCATGTCCTACCAACTAAGGCACTATGAAACCCTGGCTGTGGTCAAGCTGGTTTGCCTTCAGGCTTACCTGTACATGTCATGTTTGACGTCGGCGCGGCGACTCTTGGAGGGTTCGTACTCCTCAGGGGGCATGTAGATGACAGTGCCTCCCATCTCAGGTGGCTTTGAACCGGAGCATTTACTGATGGACAGCTGACGCCACTTGGATAGACCAAAGTCTGCTATCTGAACACAAAGAGCGCAATCTGCTGAAGAGCTGGGCCATGCTTAGTAGGAGAACAATCTGCTGAAGAGCTGGGCCATGCTTAGAGGGAGAACAATCTGCTGAAGAGCTGGATCATGTTTAGAAGGAGAACAATCTGCTGAAGAGCTGAGTCATGTTTAGAAGGAGAACAACCTGCTGAAGAGCTGAGTCATGTTTAGAAGGAGAACAACCTGCTGAAGAGCTGGGTCATGTTTAGTAGGAGAACAACCTGCTGAAGAGCTGGGTCATGTTTAGTAGAAGAACAACCTGCTGAAGAGCTGGGTCATGTTTAGTAGGAGAACAATCTGCTGTTAGTAGGAGAACAATCTGCTGGGTGCAGTTCAGTATGTTAATCACATTTTTTTAGACCAGGCATGACTTATTTTGTAGAGTTGTCCATATGCTACGTTGCAACATTGCACGAAATAGAACAGAACCTGAAAGAAAACCTTTTTTTGTCGGAAGTGTGCTCAAAACACAAAATTAGGATCCATTGACATGTTTCGTTTAATCTGTGATTTCCAGTGAGATTCTAATGGACTACAGCACCTACTAGGTTACACTAATCTTGAGCTTTGATCAAGCAAAGCATTCGATTGGTTTGATAGTGTGCAGGGCGTCACTGGCCTTATTAAGGTTTTTAGGGAAGGTTGCCCAAGCCAAAAAAGCTGTATGCTTCTAGTTTATTATTGTGGAACCATTTTTGTTGCACTTTGGTACAGACACGGATTAAGCCTAGACTAGGACCAAAAACGGATTAAGCCTAGACTAGGACTAAAAATGGATTAAGCCTAGACTAGGACTAAAAACAGATTAAGCCTAGACTAGGACTAAAAACAGATTAAGCCTAGACTAGGGATAAAATGGATTAAGCCTAGACTAGGACTAAAAACGGATTAAGCCTAGACTAGGACTAAAAACGGATTAAGCCTAGACTAGGACTAAAATCGGATTAAGCCTAAACTAGGACTAAAAAATCAAGTTCAATAGAAAACTCCATTGAGCTTGTTTTTTTAGTCCTAGACTAGGCTTAAATCTCTGTCTGTGAAACTGGACCTAAATAGTATTAAAACAGTATTTAAGTCATATTTAAATAGTAAAAAGTATACTCCCCCACCCTGGACTTCCAAATAGACACTGACATTTAGATATTTTCTAACTAAGATATTTTATAACTAAGATAATTTCTAACTAAGCCTTAAGGCTCCGTGTAATTGGACCGAGTAATGTATTAAACGCACCCAAATCTGGGCCAAGTTAAAAGCTATTAAAAGACCAGTTTTACTGCTGGTTGTCTAATAGGGGCAAATTAAGATTAAATTGGTTCCTGCAGGGTTGCTCAAGACAACTGAGTGCCGATTCATATTCTAATCTTCTCATGCCCCTTCTGTCGTAGTCATAAGAAGACGAATTATCTTTGCCTAGCCAACGATCAGGGCCTCAGAACTTCAGAACGAGGGCTCAGCAGGGCTCCTTGAGTGGCACAGTGGTCTGAGCCACTGTATCGCAGCACTGAGGCGTCGAACACGGTCTAGAGTGTGTGACCTCACACAAGCTCATTGTGCTAACTTCCTGGTCGGACGATCGGCGCGTGAAAGAAGCAAAATGGCTTTGGCGTGACATGTCTTAATGCCCGCGTTGTGATTAGACAAGGTTGTGCACTCAACTGGATACCCCAAAAATGTGTGGGAAAATGGGGTACATGCAGAATGCAGCTCGGCATCTGCCTAAATGTTAAAAACATGCGTGTGGACGTGCAAACAACACACACACACACCTTGACATGGAGCTCTCCATCCAGCAGGATATTCTGCGTCTTGAGGTCGTGGTGAAGAAGAGGTGGGGTCATGTTGTGCAGGAAGTTGACACCCAGAGCAATCTCGTACAGGACACGCAGCCTCAACGACCATGCCAGCACTGGGTATAGGGTCTTCTACAGAGTGTAGACGGAAATGGAAAGGAAATATCGATACAGTTAGGAGAGTGGAGAATGAATGAAAAATGAAAGTGAAACAGAATGTATTGAGGGGATTTCACAGATGTGTTATGGGCCCAAAAGCTGAAGCCAACACTCATCCGATTATAAACCCAAGCAGACAGCTTCGTCACGTCTTTGCTTACTCAACCGATGAAGCAGTGTTTGTCTTATCAACTGCTGAATGACTGAGACAATGTCAGAGCCGAGTCCACGGCAAAGGAAAACTCAAACAAACGTGTTTTGTTAGAGTGAAACCCAGACTGTGCTTGTATTCACCTCTTACAAACACACCTGAATGAAACCCCCTTCATTGTTATGGCAACAGTCTTCAGCCTCAGTTCTGAATTCCTTGTTTTGAACACTGTTCTTACCTCATGAAGCAACTGGTCCAGGGAGCCATTGCTCAAGTACTCTGTGATAATGCAGAAGAACTCAGGCTCATTGCACACGCCAAAGATCTGGATGATGTAGTTGAACCTGGCCTTGTGAAGTACCTCTGCCTCCTTCAGCAGACAATTTCTCTCCCTGCAAACGGTTGTGATTAAGTTGCGGTCTTTTTAATTACATACGGCATAGACAATTGTAGAAAAACAATACGGTACATTTCTGAGTGATAGGATTTCGGAACCACATAATAAATCACTGTGTTCGTATATGTGCATAGCACATCTGTATACATATGTATATTTCTTTTACATGTCTGAGAATGAATCAATGTTCATTGTGGACATACCTTAATAGTGTCAGGGTCAACAGAGAATCAATAGGGGCTTCTAGATACATGTATCATATACGAGTAGGCATATTAGACAATAAATCAGGTGAAGCACATCACAAGTCCTACTTGGTATGGCATAGTAATTTGAACAATCCTACCTTTCGCCAACAGGAGAATCCAATTTCAGGCACTTGATGGCAACGGTGGTCCGCCAATCAGAATGCTGTGCCTTGAACACGGTTCCGAACCCACCTGCACTCAGGTAATGCAAGTCCGTCAGCTTTTGATAGGGGATCACTGGTAGAGTGCTCGTGAGACTACAGAGGTTCACACAGCCCGCGTGCCGCTGCTCCATAATTATTGTGAACCTACAATAGGAACTTAATCGAAAAAGGCAAGTGGTCCTCCTCTGCCTAAAAGAGAAAGCGGAATTGACAGTTCTCGTTTCAGACGCAACGAAAAGCCCCTCCGGGAGCACAGAATCATAAATAATCCATTAGGAGGTAACGGCTATTCGCGGGCTTAATTGCAGTAAGTCGTCCAAAACTGACTGTGATTTGGCTTGAATTCTTCATAGAAAATATAAAGGATGTACACCTGTCAATATGTCAAACTCTAGCGCGGAACCGCTCCACACCAAAACAATGTGCGACTGGATCATGCTTGCTTGTTAGCTACAGACAGTACAGCTAATGACAAGATATTGAGGGCATATTTGTAAGATACTACAGTCCGAGATCAGTTAGCCAGCTAGTATCATGTTACAGAATAGCTGGTAGATTACATTAACGTAAACTAGGCCAGAAATTTCTGAATTCTACATTTAGCTTACTGCGAAGGTGGTGGCTTCGATGTCCGTTGTTGTCATAAATTGTGCAGTGTCAGGTGACAGTCTTCCGGGTTTCTTATAGGGTTACGTTAAGGATCCGAACGTTTTCATGGGATAGTCAATAACTCACCCAGCACACCTGCGCGTCGTTTTACAAAGTTTTAGCACCAACCGAAGTACTTTATATTATTAGTTTGACGTGTCAAGTTGCAAAACTTTCCAAAAATGAAAATAAAATACGAAAAAGCCCAGAGTTAAAATAAGGGTGTGCGCACATATTTGAGCTTTATGGTAGAGTCGGAACGCCTTCGCTAAGACACGCCCACATGCGACAGTGGTAAACTTTTCAGACAAATCTTTATTGCATTGAAGAATTGCACTTAGAAGTCTAGTTTATCTTTGATAGTCTATCAAAAACAACTTGCAATGAAAAAAGTTTTTGTATTTGTTTGCGATGTACGCTCAATATTGAAGGTACCTTTGTAAGAATTTAAGTTTTGGTTTAAAATGGTGCATATCAAACAAGCGGATTGAAGAACTTCCAAGGTACTGTATTGGGGGAAATATGTGTCGTATTGTGGTTTTGAACGACATGGGGTTTTAACTGGGGATTATTCTTGGCTTCCATATTAAGAGAACACTCTTAATTTAGCTGGAAGTTAGACAAATTTCCCTGCAGGCAAAGTAGAAACTAAACTGAAAAAATAAGCCTAGTGAAGTATTATTATCTTTGACCAAATCATAATTTTGCAATGACTGAAAAAGCAGCATTGACAAATAAGCTTTGAGTGGGACTATGACCTACTAACACTTTAAATGTTTTATGCTTGGCAGGTATGATCATCAAAGGACATCATCATTCACGTATCCGTGCTTTGTGTGAGAGAAGTTATTTCCGCATCTTGTCCTCTCAAATGTGACTGACTGTGATATAGAGGATGAAAACGACTGTAAACAACTGACGATGTAATATCCTTGGATTATAAGTAACGACTTGTTCGTAGATCATGCCGTCAGAATTTACCCAGGATACAGTGCGATTTTCATCCTATCAAACAGCCAGTTCCAATATGCAGATTTTCAGTCCATGAACTTTATATACATTAGTGTTTGCATTTAAAATACGAGTCCAATTGTGTCCTCGTAATAACCTTAATGTCTTTAAGATGAAAGAAATTACAAAATCTTTAAAACTCTTTAAGTAGGCTTTCAGATGCAGAAACTAGCAACGCGTTTACATATTACATTAGAAGAATTCTAACATCATAAAATAAAAATAATTAATGTAACACCTTACTTTTTGGTCATTTCTATGTTTGAACATTTAAATAGTCTATATAAGTCAATATGAAATTGCAGCGTCCTCGTCTTCCTAATTTTTGCTGCTTTATATCAAAAGCAGTATCTCCTAGGATGTACATGAAGGATACCAACCAAGCTAGCTGCACACAGAGTCCAATTCCCTATATGCACAATTTATATATTGATCTAAATATTCATGGCATATGGTTACATCCAGCATAGTTCATGTTTTGTCAAAACATTTCTTAAAGATGCACTCTGGAACTTTTGCTATGGCACATTTTGTATTAAAACCTCCCATTTTGGTCTGGATGTTTTATACAGTGCGTTGTTTATATTTGCATCACATGTAAGTAGAACTATCATACCTCAGTTAGCCATTAAATTCCAAGTTTAAAAGTGAGTGGTTTTGATTACATGGGCTCACATACTGGCACAAATGACCGTATGTAATTTTGGATGACCCGTTTTGGCTCAACAGCGCCACTATTGCAACCAGTGGCCTAACATTTCAGAATGCATCTTCACATACAGCAGCAAAGCCTTTCAAAGGCATCCTTAATAAACTGCATGCAGGAGAAGATAGCTGTCGTGTACATATAGTGCCAGTCAAAAGTTTGGACTCACTTACCCGTTCACGGATCTCATTAGAATACTGCCTGGATGCTACTGTAGGATTACAAAAAATGGTCATATGACTTTTAGAGACACTGCCTGTGTTACATGTGAATTTCAGTAAATCGGACCAGCTTTTTTTTAATAATTTCTACAGGCTCATAGATTGTATCTCCACAGCTTCTCCACCTCAAAACAATTTGGTTTCTAAATAGCCAAAGCTATTATGTGAGTATCTGACTGTCTGTCTGTCTGTGTCTCAGCCTCTGATTCTGTCTGTCTGTGTCTCAGCCTCTGATTCTGTCTGTCTGTGTCTCAGCCTCTGATTCTGTCTGTCTGTCTGTGTCTCAGCCTCTGATTCTGTCTGTCTGTGTCTCAGCCTCTGATTCTGTCTGTCTTTCTGTGTCTCAGCCTCTGATTCTGTCTGTCTGTCTGTGTCTCAGCCTCTGATTCTGTCTGTCTGTCTGTGTCTCAGCCTCTGATTCTGTCTGTCTCTGTGTCTCAGCCTCTGATTCTGTCTGTCTGTCTGTGTCTCAGCCTCTGATTCTGTCTGTCTCTCCAGTTCTCTCATCTCCTTCGCTGACCGGCAACGGATAACAGTGAATATAACAGTGAATTCCTGTTGTTCTTTTTGTCCTTTTACTGTTTCAGTGGGGAGACATGGTCACCCCCTTTGTCCCAGTGCCCGTCCCCATGGAGGGGACACCGTCAGGGAGCTGCTGGGCTCGGCCCAATAACACCTCCCCCCTGGATAGCCTCTCCGGCTCCACTCCTGGAAGGTCCCCCTGGGTGAAGGGCACTGGGGCCTGGGCGTCCACGGTGGTTGGCCCCAGGCTCCCCCAGGCGTGTCCCAGCCCAGATGCCTATAAGGGGGTGGTGTCCTTTTCAGATCCTGGGACCCCCGGGGATAGTTGGGCGAGGCCTCTCACGCCAACCCTCCTGGGCTATGAGGTCATGGAGGAGAGGGCAAAGTTCACAGTAAGGAGCCTCCCAAATCGTTGTTGTTCTTTGACCGCGCCTTATTCGTCTGACCCAATCACGAATGGAACTGATTTGTTTATTCAGGTGCTACTTAGCTGGAAATGAAGCCTCTACACTGTTTGTTCAGACCGGGCTTGATGGTTCTGGTTTGCATCTGGTTCCGTCTGGGAACCTGGGGCAGAGGATCCATTCATTGGTAGTAACATGGTAGTATCTGTACAATAGAGCATTTTGCTGAAGTGTGATCATTTTTTATTAGTTTTCAGAGGCTCTTTTTTCTCCCCACCGCATCATTTTGTTCCATGAAATGGGATGAGTCATCATGTGTTCTTGCTATTCACAGAAAAGGGGAACTATTGAAAAGTGTGCCTGTCTGTATTGTGAAGCAGCTGAAATAGCTGCCCAGTCACAAGGAAATGACTCCAAACTGTGATTCAGTTAGGAGCAGTGGCTGCATTTTATTTCTGGAATTCAAGCAGACAGGATGAAAAGATAAAATCTGCCTCCATCACTGATGGCTTTGACATTTACAGTGCATTTTTGGAAACATAGTCTCTGCTTCTCAACACCACAATGCCAATATCCTATTTGTGAGGACTGCCAGACTGCCTGGAACTTTCATGTCATGGAGCTCAGTGTTTTCCCTACTTTTTCTTTCCAACGCCGAGGCGGGTGGGGGAGGGGTGTGGAAGCAGACCGACATCAACAGAGCCGCAGTTATTACACTGAAAAGGGATGCACTGGCGAGGTTTATTAAGTCAATGGCATCCTGAACTCTACCATTTTAGTCAAAAACCTGGTTGCCTCTGTCAGTAGGCTGAAACTTGGCTGAGGGTGGGACCCAGAGTACCAAAAACAAAGGTGCCAATAATGTGGATATTTGTTTTGGGAGAATTCAATTAATAATTTGCGTAAATTGTCATTTTTGTTGATTTCCTTGAACAGTTAAGGAAGTACAATACATTCAATGTATTTTAAAATGACATTGTACCTATTTTATTTTACACATCCTTTTTTGGTCTTTATCAATCATTTTGAGGTGACTGTATATATAGAGAGATACTACATGTCCCTGAAAAAAGTTAAGTTTTTACAAAACTGAAAATGTTTCACTCAAGTCTCTGTATGCTTAAAGTATATGATGCAAAGAGTAACATGGCCAAATTGTCCTTATAGGTATATAAAGTATTGGTGAGAAGGAATCCTGAGGAGAACTGGGTGATCTTCAGAAGATACACAGACTTCTCCAGACTCAATGACAAGGTGAAGTGCTGCAGTTACCAGTGCCCAACTCTGAATAGTCCCCTTCAACCTGCTCCGCTTGGACAGAGTTACTATTCTATTTCAGTCACCGATAACAAAATTGACACTCATTTCAATTCACCATATTAAAGACAAGAAGGGGG
The DNA here is from genome assembly GCA_016801175.1 of Esox masquinongy. Classification (NCBI taxonomy): domain Eukaryota; kingdom Metazoa; phylum Chordata; class Actinopteri; order Esociformes; family Esocidae; genus Esox; species Esox masquinongy. The sequence continues at coordinate 84,110 of JACXGI010000988.1, read as the reverse complement.
AAATCCATCGAAAGGATCAATAAAATTACCCTCCGATTTAGGGTGCGATTTATATTAACAAATGATTGTACTTCTCCCTCTCTCCTCCATGTTTGCCTCAGCTTAAGGAGTTGTTTCCCAGATTTAGACTTGCTCTGCCACCCAAGCGCTGGTTCAGGGATAATTACGACGTGGAGTTTCTAGAGGAGAGACAGTTAGGCCTTCAAGCCTTTCTACAGAACCTCATAGCACATAAAGACATCACCAACAGGTAGACAACAATTAACTTAACCTTTGTAGATTTTGTTTTGTTTGTAAATATTCAGTATACACTTATAACCAGAATTATTTTACTTAGACGTATGATGTTGTTTAACAGACAAGACACAATGAAGGAAAGAACATCACACGTTACCTTTCAGGCTACACAATGGGAATATACATTACCAGTCAAGAGTTTGGACGCACCTACTCATTCAAGGTTATTTCTTTAGTTTTACTATTTTTCATATTGTTGAATGACATCAAAACTATGAAATAACACATATGGAATCATGTAGCAACAAAAGTGTTAAACAGATCAAAATACATTTCATATTGTAGATTCTTCTAATGCTGCCTTATTTCTAGTGAAGCCACCCCTTGCCTCGATGCCAGCTTTGCTCACTCTTTGCATGAATGAGGAGGCGTGTCCAAACTTTGGACTGGTACTGTCCATAATGTCCGTAGTGTCAAAGTGCGACGTAAATCAGCAAATTGTTCTAAATTGATTACAAATATGAAAGAGAAAATAACTGAATAATAAATAAGTATTCACCCCCCTGGCTGTGACACACCTGAGTTAGCTGTGGCACAACCAGTTGTTTTTAGAAGTCACATAATTAGTTGAATGGAGTCCATCTGCTGTTCACCAAAAGTCCCTGTCCAACTTGACGGGTCTTGAGGAATTTTGCAAAGAAGAATGGGCAATAATTGCTGTGTCCAGATGTGCAGAGCTGGTAGAGACTTATCTAAATAGACTCACGGCTGTAATTGCAGCCTCTACCAAATATTGACGAAAGGGGGTGAATAATTAGATTTTCTTTTTGCAATTCATTTCAAACAATTTGTAGATTTCTATTTTTTACTTTGACATTATGGACTCAATGTCGATTGGTGGGAAACCCTCTAATTAAATCCATTTCGAATGCATGCTGTGACACAGTGACATTTGCAGAAGTCCAAGGGGGGTGAATACAGAGGCACCGTATGAGTTGTAAGCTGGGAATTAATCGTTTTGAAATCCCTGTTATTCTTCAGAAACCAATCAATATTCAAGGCCTTCTGGCATACTCCGATCATGTCTCAACAGCAGAAATCCTATCTGTAAAAACATAAAGACGTTGGATGGGATATTTCACAGAGGCCGCAGTTCAGCGCGTGACAGAAAGAACTTTGTTGTAGAGATGTTGAAACAGTTTTTTTTGTCTCTGTCATACCAATACTCAACATACCGTAGTTGAATATCTCATGTAGCGACGGATGCTTCCAGATAGAGCTGTAATGCGGTAACTGTGGTCCTTTATCACGCGTGAATCTGCCGTTCTCCATATCTCTAATAGGTTTTGTATTAAAGGGCTGTTTGCAGTGATTTTACCTTTTTCTAGACCACCCCAAAACATATTAGCTGGACAGCATATCGACAATGTTTCAAGGTCAAATGTACAGTTTCATTATAAACAATATTTAGGGTGACTTTGTAAATAAGCAGGCTTACAGTGCAAAACGGCCCGAGTGCAGATTATTCATTATGCAGATTGTATAGCTGAGGAGGGTTAAAAAACACAGGTTAATACATTGCATATCAACTAGAAGTTCAATTTAACGGCCCTCTGTTTATAGTTGACTAGATTCTTGACATTTATTTATCCCTAGAAAAGGGAGTTGGCTTGTGATAAAATCCTTGTAAATCTCGGTAAACCCAGTTTCCATAAATCAACCCTAGTCAAAATTCAGTGTCTTGTGTCTGTCTGGAAGGTTGTCCAGGTGACCTTTCTGATCTCTGACCTTTCCCCTCACAGCGAAGCGGTCAGACAGTTCCTTTGTCTAGACGATCCTCCTGGCCCTTTTGACAGTCTGGAGGAGAGCAGGGTAAGGTGTCTGTCTGTACTGTACATTTATTTTTAAATGGATTTTTTTGACACACTTATTATATGCAAAGGATATGAGGCTAAGTACTAAACAAACATGTTTAATTTAGACATTGTTTTAATCTGTTCCAATACTTTTGATGACCTGAAACACTGTGTATGACAAAAGTATTTTCTAAATGGTGAAACAAATTTGTACACAAATACTTCTAATAAAAACGGAAAGTCTGTACTTCAACTTTCCAGTAATCATTTGATTTCAACTCCATACTTCAACCCACTTAGCCATCAGAACCAGAGCCATGTTCTTCTGGGCAACATTATTTAATGTGCTTCGAAGTATAGAAAAGATGGTCCTGATTGTCTTTGTCAGTGTCTGCCTATTTTCTTCTGTTTGTTGTGTCATGAACATGATTTAAGTTTTGTTGTTGTTGTTGTGACCTTGTTGACAGGCTTTCTGTGAGACACTTGAGGAGACCAATCACCGTCTCCAAAGGGAGCTATTAGACAAACAGCGACAGATTGACTCGTTGAAAACAGCCCTGGACGAGAGACAGACACGCATAGAAATTCTGGAGAAAATACTGAAGTAAGGATTCTTTGCTATGTCTGAAGAGCACAAAAATAAAACATTTGTGTCTCTATTTCTAAACTGGTGAGAACCAGGACTCCTTGCTGATGACAACTTATAGTAAATCTGATGATGAGAACCTTTTCCCTCCCTTGTAAAGAAATGCTGTTAATGCGTGGGGTTAAGTTTAGGGTTAAAATTAGTGTAAAGCGTAGAGTTAAGGAAGCAAGGATTTTTGGATTGGGAATACAGTTTTATCCCCAAAAAGACTTCCCAAGTATAGTTAGTGTGTGTGTGTATTAACATGGTGCCCCCCCCCCGTTTCAGCGGTGAGGTCCCCTTCCCAGAGGGCCGGACTATGAATAGCGGAACACTATCCACCCTGGACAGGGAGAACAGAGCTGATACAGACACTGCTACAGCACACGGAGAAACGGAAGACTCCGACACGGTGTCATCTACAATGGGAGCTGACCAAGACACATGTCCTGAAACAAGGTCCCTGATCATCTGAAGACCCATTCGTCTTTGTCCCCGGGGGGATCTGGGCTCTTTATTGTTAGGCTTGATTCAGCTTGCCTGGTACAAAGTAACCAATGCAAAAGTGCTTGAACGTCAAACCCGTCTGGTCATCCAGGCAGTGGGGTGTACCACTTTACGAGTGCCAGCCTGAGCTGGTTGTAGCTGCACTGGGCGCCTGATCTATCAATAATCATAAACCGTTAACAACTGGCTTTAAATAGAACCATATGATACACAAGTCACGGTCTACCTAATTGAATGGGCCAGTTAATCGATATGTCTGTGTTTTATGATGTAACCCGTGTTTTACTCTGACCTTTTCTCTCCACTTTGCCATTCCAGCTTGGAAGTCGATCGGCAAGTCAAGGGTTACGGGGTTTACTGGTCAACTTCAACCATGCGTAGTTCCGCTGATGTCTTTATCGACTCAGCAACTTCATAGAACTATGTGGAATTTTGCATTTGATTCTGACCTGGAAAAATTGATGATTCCAAGATGGACTGCTGAGCTTCAAGAGTGTATGGACTTTCCAGCCACCGTTTCCTGCTGTCGCTAGGCTGTGTGGATGGGTGATTAAGGTTTAAAAAAAATACTTGGTGTGTGTGTGTGTGCGTGTGTGTGTGTGTGCGTGCATGCGCGCGTGTGTGTCTCAAGCATTTAAAGGTCAGAGTGTATGACGTGTATGACGTGTATGACGTGTATGACGTGTGTGTGTGTGTGTGTGTGTGTGTGTGTGTGTGTGTGTGTAGAACTTTTTGTCAGAGGATTCCGGAAGTATGTTGTTTGTAGGAACTCATTTTCTACATTAATTTTTGCCTCCAATGTATAATCATCAAGTTAAGATATGACACTATGTGTTTGTTTCAAACTGCCTTACCACAGCCTCTTTTCTAAAATGTTTGTGGTTCGTACTTCCTCTGTTCTAAAAGCAATGCAAATAAACATGTATGGATCACATGGCAGCCGTTTTAATGTTCCAGAAACAAATGTTTGTTCTTCAGGTTTTTCTCGTGACTTCGTCAGGCAAAGGATCATCTCCTCTGTAAGCCTTAGATCAGTGTTTTTCAACCCTGCTCCTGGAGGCACACCGCCGTGCATGTTTTAGTTCTCTCTCTGCCCTCCCATAACTGATGGAGCTCATCAAGGACTTGATAATGAGCTGATCATTTGAATCAGGTGTGATAGAGCAGGGGGAGATTTAAAACATGCAGGGCAGTGTGCCTCCAGGAGCAGGGTTGAAAAACACTGCTTTAGAGCAGAGAGTAACTGTAATTAATAGAAATGTCACTCCCCACTTTTTACCTCAAGATGGCGCTGTAAACACAGTTTTCCACCGTCTGTCCTAGGTTTCCTTATCCAATCCTCTGAGACCTATGTTTCACAGGGTACAGTTAAATCATTTTACCTGGCAGAAGTGATGTGTAAATGCATAGTTGGTATCTATTATTTGTTTGTTTGATGTGGCAGTAGTTGTAGTATGCTATGGATTCATCCAAGACCAGCACATATGTCTTGCTAAATTTGCAATTAAACACCCAGATGTGCTATGGAAGGGTCAGGTTTTTTCTTGTTTCCAAACCTAAAAGAAATCATTGCTATGGATTCAAAACATCTCCTCTATCTTTTCTATAATTAATTGTAATCTGAATAATGAATGAAAAAAGTGAAATGTTAGAAAAATGTCAATCCGTATATTTTGAAAACAAATCAAACATATTTTGATATGACACCTTTTAAGTTCATTTACAGTTATAAAAAACTTGGGATGTATTAAATTTGTAGCTTTCACACCTACAAATGCTAAACATCACTTATACAGAGCCTTTCTTATGGTACTGTGTAATGAAGATAAAACCTATGCTTCTTGCTGACACAAGCAATCTGTTTACTCTTATTTAAGAGATTAAGGAATAAGACATTAGACAACAATGAGAAGGTGTTTAACAGAAGTACTGCTGTGGACACAGGCGATACTACAATAATCACTAAGGTCTTTGCGGGAAACTGCCAAAACCTTATGAGGTGTATCCATTGGGTGTATGAGGTGTATCCATTGGGCATATTTGTGCTGACATGATCTATAAGAGTGGCCTTATCTGTAGACAGAATCTAGTGGGTGCCTGTACTATCAGAGAAAGATTTAAGCACCCAGCCAAGGCTTTGCGGGGTTGGTGGGATTAACCATTTAGGCTAGTTGGAGTACCGCCAGGAGCAGTGGCAGATCTATGGCAGACTGCAAACGTGAGAGAGACGCTTCTGGATAGACAAATGTTTACGAGCTACAGCTCAAACTGTTTAGGAATGGGTGGATGTATCTGAGGGATTACGTCATAACCAGGAATGATAACCTCTGAGCTGGGGGCAGTGGTTTTGCTAGGATTCTGAGAAGGCCAATGAGTATTTCTTGGAACAGTGAATATTTTATTCTTAAGGTGCTATACTTTAAATGTATTGGAAAGTGTTGGAATAGGTAATATCTCCAAATTAAGTAGTTATGTTCATGGTTTGGTTGCGTATCCCTTTCATGCAAAAAAAAAATCTGTGACCCATTGACCCCACTAGACACTGGGTATCTTCTCTGGTGCTGCTCTGCCAGGGCACACATCTTTGGTTGTTGTTCTTTTTTCCTTTCCTTTCCTGTTGTTCGTTTTTTTTTCCTTAAATCCAATCTCAATCTTAAGCAGATGTTATGCACAGTTTATATCTTGAGGTTAATTTAGCCAGTCAAAGACGTTGTGCTTTTTGATCCTGGAAAATGGCATAGATTCTATGGCAGTATGTTTTAGATCATTGTGTTACTATTTGATAAAGCCCGATACAATTAGTTTGGAATCATTCTCTTGAACTTTAACATCCATAAACTGTGAGCATACTGCCCTTTTTATTTGTAGTTCCCCCAGTTTAGGAGACCAAAAGTAATTGGTCAAATTAACAAAGTCTTAAATCAAGTTGTCATATTTAATACTTGGTTTCAAATCCTTTGCATTCGTTGACTGCCTGAAGTCCTCCCATGGACCTCATCAGATGTCTACAGGATCTACGTATCTACCCTGGTGATGCTCAGATTATCTTCAGTTTGTGTTTGTGTTGTACCATTTTGCTTTTTTAAATTAGTTTATTTAATTGGTTCTGCATGCAAATGTGAAAATAATACATATTCAAGTCCATACAAGTCCCTACAAATTTTACTGGCAGAAATTTTGTTTCCGACATGTTTTTCTGATATGTATGAAACGGCCATTGAAAATGCCTGAATTAAATGACTTGAAGTAATACTTCTGACGAAAGGAAAGAATACTAGGGTTGACCCGCTCACATTGAGTGCAGTTTAAATATTTAAGGTTAAAATGGAAACATCAGAAGGAATACTGTTTATCGCTTTAGTTGTTTATTCTGTTTTCTATCAATATAAATCTCTCCAGGTTGAGCTAGCTGTGTTGTCTTGACTTCTCCCTGGGGATTAACCTGTTGACCCCTGAATATGAAGTCTATCTAGGACACGTGACAAGCAATGTAGGGCCGTACAAGATGTTTGCGTTGACCTATTTTAACTTAAAATAACTATTTTGTTAAAATAAAATTGAACAAAGGGCCTATTCACATTGCAAGAGTTATTGATTTATGTGAGACTTCACAAAAACGACGGGAGAACATGCCAATGTGAAAAATGGTAATGTTAGCTACTTTTTAAAGGAGCAGTGACCTTGGTTTGAACCTATCCTGAACTGTATGTGTGTCGGAGACAGCAGCTTAGACTTCAGAGGCAACAGAGAATTTATTTACCACAGTGAGACAAATAAGTAGGAAATGTGTGGGAAGAATACAAAAAACCTGTGTTTCTCGCTACTCACTCGTAGGATATTGACATAGAAGCCTTCAGGCTCCACAAATGTCCTCAAACACAAATAAGAACATGAGACTCAAGTCGACTGGTCATTTCGGGAATATAAAAGTGTGTACATTTAATTCACTCACATCATTTAGATGAAGTATTTTATAATGGAGAAACATTGCCAATTATTCTTCTCATTTTCCTGTTACTCTCTCAGTGCATCTTACAGATACTTAAAGCTCCAATTAGTTCAATGTTTTTGCCATGGAGTCCCAGCAATGGGCTTGAGAACAGGAAACACTACTCAGAGAGGAGCAGGAAAAGAAAATAATTTGATTGATTAGACGTTTGCTAAGTGAAACGCTTGTACAAAAATCAACACCAAGGAAAAATGCATTGGGGATATATGTTTCACCATCAAGTGCCAGGAAGATTGCACTGGTGAAAAAAAAGTAAACCAATTGGACATGGTGAAACATCCATTTCCAAATTCTTCTGGGTGTCTCTGTTTTTTTTTAAAGTGGAATGCGGCTGAAGTCCGTTCCTGCTGTTTGGACTTTATAATATACACAATTTCCTGGTCATAAGTTTTGGTCTTCTAAGGATTTCTGAACCTGTACAATTCTGGAGAAAAGATTCCTGATTTGGTTTGTGATTTGTGTTGTGTTTGGTTTCGTGGTCAGGCAAGATGACAGATGTTGGACAAAAGCTACAATAATCATTCCTCACATTACTACATGTGCAATATTCCATGTTAATCCCAGGTTTATAGTGGCTGTTAAACATTAGTTTAATGCTAATAAAACTAAATTAATTGCAACCTATGTGCATTTTTAAATATTGTGTTAAATATTGGACAGCAGCCCATATTCCAATGTAAACATTTCACTAACAAAATGATGTTCCTGACTGTGGGAAACGTGGTCCAGCGAGGCTTACAGAGATGTTTGTCTTTTTTTCTTTACTTCCATCTGCATACTTTCAGCATACCTGCTCATTCAAACCTACGGCACCAATTGTCAACTCAGACCAGCTTCAGACATAAATACACTGTAATTTAATCTTTAAAATCGCAACCTTTTCTTTTTGCCTTTTGGCAAAATGTGTACAATTGCTGGATATTATATTCACTTGTATATCTCAAAATTTAAAAAGATGTAGCCAGTCTTTTTACGTCTGTTTTGGCCTTGCCTTATTGTAACAACCCACAACAGGTGCAGGACAGTCAATTTAGACGTGAGCTCTGATGCACATCTTGCTGAGCCACTTTACTTCTTATCCCATTGGTCGGCCAACCAGGGAATTTTTACTGACACACAAGCACTCATTCCCCGACCATCAACAACAACGGAGTTTGCAAGCGTTCAGCCTGCCCCGAGGGGTGTCTAGGGCACGATGAGACGAGGAGACCCTGTCCGTCATCCACCCCTGTAAACTCGGGTGGCACTTAGCCAATTTCGCCTTACCGTGAGGGAGTGACTGCACCAGTCTGGGCCCAAGGGAATTTGCTTTGAAGCTGCAACAACAAAAACCATGAAATAATGTTAAGGATTTTCAGGAAATTGGCTTTCAAAGACACTGTACTCTAGGATGTCCAGAGGAGGGCATTTTACCCATTAAGCAAAATGCTGTGGAGTACTGAATACATGCATTTTAAATACTGGGCCACAGTGGGAATTTAACCCTCAACCCGCAAGCTACACAAGACCTTTGACAATTTGTTTTGTGTCTATGTTCCATGGCATGTGTATAACTGCTTTATGAATGGGAAAACAGAAATGACTTTACCTTAAAGGGGTAATACACTCAAAATCACACATTACTAAAACATATATTAGATATGCAAATATATGGAAATTATATATGTTGTGACATTTTCTGTGTTTCTGAGTTAAAATTTAACTTCTGAAATGTGTTGAAGAAACCTGTCGACTAAAACTCCCACACTACAAACTGCCAGACAGACTGAGTGGCTAGGTCCATGTTTAATCTCAGGGGCAAAAAAATGTCCATTAAGTCAAAGTGAAAAGAAGCTACAAATTGTTTTAAAAGAATTACATGTACAAAACAGAAAACTATTGATCGCATGATTATTCAACCCTTTAATCAATATTTGGTGGATATAAAATTGGCAGCATTTACATCCATGAGTGTATTTGGATATGTCTCTACCAGTTTTGCACATCTATACCCAGTCATTTTTGTCCATTTGTCCATTCTTCTTTGCAAAATTGCTAAAGCTCCGTCAGGTTGGATCGAGACCTCTGCTGAATGACAATTTTCAACTCTTTCAACATATTCTCAATTGGATTTGGGTTCAGGCTTTGACTGGGCCACTCCAGGATATTAACCTTTTTATTATTAAGTCACTTCAGTGTGTCTGTAGCTATATGTTTGGGGTCATTGTCCTGCTGGAAGATGAGTCCCAGCTCTCTTGAAGACTTTCAGCATTTCTCTGTACTTTCAGCATTTCTCTGTACTTTGATGCATCCATTTTGCCCTCTATTTTCACAAGCATTCCAGGCCCTGAATCTTTTTCCACTTGGTCTTAGAGACCCCTACATGCCTTCTGGAAAACTCTAGCTGAAATATGATATGAGGTTTTTTCAACAATGCTTCTTTCTTGCCACTCGTACATAAAGGCGACCTTTGTGAAGCACCTGGGCTGTTGTCACGGTAGCCACAGTGTCTCCCAGCTCAGTCTTGGAATATTTGTTTACCCTACCCATGACTGGTGTTTTTGAAGAACATTATTTCGTATTTGCTTTTAATATTTCTTTGTCTTCATGATGTAGTTTTTGTTAAGAATTGTACTAACCAATGGTGGGTCCTCCCAGAGACAGGTGTATTCAACATGAAATTATGTGAAACACTTTAATTGCACACATCTGGACTCCATTCAGCTAATTACGTGACTTCTAAAGACAGTTGGTTGTAACCACATCTCATTCAGGTGTGTCACCCCCCAAGTTAAGGGGGTGAATTCTTATGCAATTATTTTCTGTTTTATTCTTCTAATTAATTCGGAACAATTTTCAATTAATTTCACTTTCAAACATTTTGGATTTGTTTGTGTTGATCACTGGCAAAAACTCCTGATTCAATCGGTTTTGATTTCTTGTTGTAACACGATATAAAGTGGAAAAGTGCACGGGGGGTGAATACTTCTGAGAGCCACTATAAATATTCAGACATTTTATTGTGTACTGTGTAGAAGTGCCTTTGGCGGCGATCACAGCTTCTTGAGTCTTCTTCGGTATGCCTCTACCAACTTTACACACCTGGATTTGGGCAGTTTCTCACATTTCTTCTGGCAGATCCTCTCGAGCCGGGGGGGGGGCATATTTGCGGGTGTGAAGTAAATACTGCATGACACATTATGACAGGCATCACTCAGCAATCCCAGGTTCTTGGGCTACCTAACCCTTCTCTACACATTACGACAGACATCACTCATCAATCACAGGTTCTTGGCCTACCTAACCCTTCTCTAGTGCTGCAACAGAAACCCTACATAGCAGGAGGCCAAGGACAACATGATCCAGCCCACCTATGTACAGAGGTGTGGGGGGTGACTCTAAGAAACATATTTCCATTAGGCGGTTATAAAAACATAACTACAAACAAACAGCTCATCAGCCTGGTCTGTCTGTTCTTTATGTTGCGTTGGTAAACGTGATGGAGGTGGGAATTTTCCAGTCGTGAAATTTTAATTACTTAGGATTCATTCACTAGCTGCATCAACTATAAACTAGAAGTACAGCTATCACGCTTGTAAACAAATTCTAGCAATAATAATAGATCACTTTTAATAAATGTAATTTCCTCTCAATGACCTGTGAGTTCCGCATTTGAGACAATTCAAAGCAGGGCATTATGTAGAGTTTTTGTATTGTAATGTCCACAAATGTCCATAATTCTGTATGTAAGGAAAATCTCCATAATATAAAATGTACACGATATATATGGACAATGTCCATAAAATAAAATCTCCATATCATAAAATGTATGCAATATATATATGGACAATACCCACAAAATAAAATCTCCATAATATAAAATGTACACAATATATATAGACAATGTCCATAAAATAAAATCTCCATAATATAAAATGTGCGCAATATATATGGACAATGTCCATAAAATAACATCTCCATAATATAAAATGTACACAATATATATGGACAATGTCCATAAAATAACATCTCCATAATATAAAATGTACACAATATATGTGGACAATATCCATAAAATAAAATGTCCATAATGTAAAATGCACCGGCTTCTGTTGTCATCTGGAAAAGCTGCACCCTTCCTCTCCCCCATCTGCGTCATTTAGAAATGTGATTATGTCCTCAATCCCTTCAGCCAACAATGGCAGACTGCAGCAAGCAAAAACCCTGGTTGCTAAAATTTGCCTTCAAATCAACTCTCCCCAATGCAGCAAAGTTACGTTTATTTTATAACACATTCTTTGAATGTTTTGTTGTGAATTTCTATAAAATAAAAACAACAAATAGCTTTTACGTGCTTTTAAGGTTTGTAAGCAAGCTGAAAGTAAAACAATTCTTCCATTATAGAAAAGATTTATTCTGAAGCAGTTTGAACTTTACAGTGATCCTTCACACTATGCAACACGTTTTGTGATTTAAGTTCGGCCCAAAAATAAATACATTTGCAGAAAATGTCTCAGCAATTTCTTCACATTGCATGTTGTGGTCATGTAGCCTGAATGACAGAGGGAATCATTCTTATTTATAATGACATCCCCACACCTATAGGCTAGTAAAATTACAGGATCTATGCAGGGTTCAGTATAATTTTTTCTATAACTCCTTTTGGCGAGTATATTTGAACAAAGGAACAGTTTGAATAGTAAATTTGAACAGTCAACCGTTTGCTAATACCTTCAGATCATTGTTCACTGATTGTTTAGGGACTATTTGCTGGACTGGTTCTTTAAGATAGCTTGACACACAATACCATGTCACAGTCTGAGAAAGCACACACTTTGCATTATTTCCAGTGGCAAAGCCAGCGCTCGTACTGTCGTACGTTTGTGTCGTAAGAATGACAAAGCATGCGGTGTTACAATCTCAAGAATGAGAATCAAAGGGTCTTGTCGAGAAGGGGAGTTTTTCAAGATATGGCACGTGCCAACGGTGCCTTTCGTGGGTGTATCTGCGGGCGTGAATTGAAGGCCGCATGACAGATTATGGGCACACGTCACTCGTCCATCACATGTTCTCGGCCTTCCGGACCCTTTGACCAGTGTGGCTGTTGTAACTGTGTTAAAGGAGGCCGAAGCCAACGTGATCCAGGTCACCTCCAGAGAACGGGCCCAACCCTTAAAACCCAGGGAGGACACTTACTCGAAGGTCACTGGTGAGTTGGCTGTGAAAGCCGTAGGCATTAAATTGGCATTTAATCATGGCACAACTACTTAATATCGCAATTACTAATGTTAGCGATCACACATTTGTTTCATAAAAACGCAAGTTCTCCCCAGTCTAGAACCAGCAAACTTGAATTTTTTGTTAGAATGCACTTCCTCTGTAGGTGTCTATCCACAAAATACCACAAGTGCCAGAATTCAAAGCAAAGGAAGATACTGCCTCCGCAATAAAATGGCATTCGGAGGCAACTATAATTTTTAGAAGACAAAAAAATTCACTTTTAAACAGTGGATTTATTTTAAATGCCAAGGTTGATCATGTCCATGTGGTGTTCTCTGTCTTGTCTGTATAATTACAAACAGAAAAATCCTCTTTTGCATTTCATTTGCTTGGTGCCACTTTCAGTAATGCACCCATTAACTAGTAAAGAGTTACTAATAAGTAAAAAATCTCATTACATCCACCACTGTCTTTCAAATCCATTGCACAGAAGTAGCCTACTTCAGTTCAAACATGTATGGTTCAACATCAAGATATAAGATCACTTTCAAAAATGAATCCTTCAAATTATGATGACAAGCCACAGTGCTGCTTATTGTTAAGCCAGCTAGTTAGCAGTATCCAGTCTACTGTGGATTTAAAAAACCTGCCGAGTGTAAAGGGACTACGGCAGAGCAGGAAGTTATGGCTTTAGAGTTGTAGTCTTTTAGATTTACCTCCCCCTTCAATACACACAGTGATGTATTAATGTGAGCTTTTTGGCACACAAAAAATAAAACTTGCTTCTCCAGACCAATAATGTGGGAAACACATCTTACTGCCCTAGAAACGTTTCAGTCATGATGCACATCTCCTAATGTCCGCCCAGAGTTAAGTGCCCCTTTAACTGAATTCACTGCTTTTTTTCCCATGCAAACTGAAAAATGAGCCATATACAGTTAACCATCAGCCATTATTTTATTCATTATTTTAATTATTTTAAGCGTGAAAACTTAAAATATGATTATTGTGCCAAGCACAGTATGTGCATTAGTCACAAATCCATTCACATATCAAAAATAATCCTCATTTGAGGTTAAATACCAGAACGTTGACAATGTTTAGTGGTATGCGACCGAAAGCTTTACTACTCACAATAAACAAAATGCCACTCATTGAGGATCATGGGACTATATTATTATTAGAATAACGTACCTGTAATATTTCACTGTTAACACAAGAACACCCTAGAGCGGCCCATATATTGAGGGACTTTGATTGAGGTGGTCAGGGGAGCACCGAGCTTTTGGCCTCTGGCGTGAAAGGCTGAACGCCGTGAAATGCATGTTCTGAGTTCACTTTACAGTTAACTTCGTAAGGGATACCTGGCTCACGCCTGTGATGCAGCTCGGTGCCAAAACGTAGGCAATCACTGTTACCAATGTCTGCCCACTCGGGGTGCTTAATCAAATACTCTCCTCGTAATTTTTCTTCGCCTACAGAAATGGGTGCGCACGCGTACGTACGTGGTTTGAGAGAGCACAAAGGCTACCTCAGAACTCGCCACAGCACCCTCATGCAAATACACTTCAGGAACGGGGAGGGGATCTGGACACTTCTCGGCAGCTTGAGAGCAACTCGGTCGGCCAGACCACTACATGAGTATTGCCGTTGAGTTGAAAGGACGCGCAAAATTGTCTATTCACGGTGGGACTCAGAAAACGTACACGCCATTTCATTCAGCCACGCCACTTAAAAAGGGTAAAGGGTTTGCATTCCTTCCTGGTAAGGTTTCTAGTCAGTGGGCTAGCTAGTAAAATTAGCCTAACCCAGTTCTACCCATACACACAAATAATATATTGGAATATATTTAAATAAACGGAAACATATTTAAATATTTCGGCTGAATATATTTATAAAATGCATAGGCCTAATACATAAGTAAAATAAATTTAAAGATATAAGGAAAATATAGCCTATGTGTAAAATACACCCCATAACGTTCTCTATCCAGACTGTCATATGAACATATATTTACTTACCAAACATGTAGATATATAAACATAGGCTATATGTGGAAATTAATGTGGCCAAAACCGTAATATTTCAATATATTTTCAAAAACGAATGTTAATATAGGCCTACGTACATATAAAATGTGACATTTGTCATTTAAAGACGTTTAAATATTGCAAAATATACACAAATATATTATTTTTGCGTAGGTCTACGGGTAGTTCCTCTTTGTAACCAGCTACTAGGTTACATTTGCTCCCTGGAACCATAAATGATTCTACTTTATGATAGCCTTCTATTGTTTTTTTAAAGTGGGAAATGTTCTGGCATAAATGTTCCAGACATACCCTCTGAATGTAGCAATATTTCTATATCTGAATGTGACAATATATTGTTGATTGACTCATTTTTTTAAATTAAAAGTATAAATAAACATTTTATTCAAAACACATCTCCACTGAAGGAGGCATGCACCTCACATCACTTCTCAACTGAACTCCCCACTAAAAGATACTACCATGGGCTTAAGGAAATCTAATTACATGCTCTGATTTGATATACAGCTCCGGAAAAAATTGAGACCACTGCACCTTTTTCTTTCCTTTCCAAAAAAGTCGAAAAGGAAGATTTTCAATGAGGAACAGAAGGGTTAAAATTAAGAGACCGCTGCAAACTGAACGTTTCTGTTCCTCACTCAAAACGTTTCAACTTTTTTGGAAAGGAAAGAAAAAGGTGCAGTGGTCTCTATTTTTTTCCGGAGCTGTATAAACATGAGATTATGAATTAAATACCAATGTACTGTACGTAGAGAAAAATACCCTTTGGAAGAGGAAGACACAGTTTGGATAGAACCCTGTATAAAGGCTCCCCGCGGTCGGCGCGCCAATTCATCCCGCAGTCCGTAGGCTTAAAACGTGACGGATGGATTTTACTGTCTGTTAGGCTACATCCCATTTCTTGTGGTCGCATTCAGGTCAGGCCGTGACCCAAATACCATATCAACGTTTTGAACACACCTGTACGTTGCATTTTTCCAGTGGCTGTAAATAACGTTTTATAAAGTTAGAGATTCACCTGTGACGGAGAATCTTTAGAAATATGCAGACCGCAGTACAGCTGCGCACCCGCGCATCATCAATCAATGTACAGTTGAAGTTGACACGCATTCCCAAGTCTTTAACAGAAAATTATTAACTACTATCAGTGGAATTTGCGATAGTATCAGGGAGAGCCTGCTACTTTCTATAATGTGTATATGTATGGAAGCAAGCATTTTGGGTTTGTCCGAAATTGGGGGCGTGGATAACTTGCTGTTGAGCTATAAAACAACAGCATCGAGTTTATGACTGCCCCTCCACAGCAGAGATAATCCTCTGAGCTACGACATTAAGCATAGGCTACTTATCATTTTATATATATCAAATACATATTAATCCATTCTCTTGGGGATATAAAGTAACCTGTACGTTGCCAATCCGAACATTTTAAACATCAGAGCGTGCAGTCATCTAAACCGCTAACATTATTATTACCCCTAGATTTTCAGGTTATTTCAAGGACTGGAAGCAGGGATGCTCGGGAAACATTTTCTCTGGATTTGTCTGCTTTCGGCGTCTCTTCCGTCATCTTTCGCTGAAGACCTGAAAAGGGAAGCGCAGAAACAGCATGAGAATGATTCAGGTGAAGACATGTAGCATGTTTTCTATTTTGATTAAGCAGGGTGGCGCACGCCTGTTGCTTAGTGATCATATGGATTTTAGTGAACCGGCTACTCGTCGGAGCAAGTGCAACCTAAGCACATAACATGTTTTTATGTGCCGCTGTAGCAAATTATGCATTAGCATGAAGTATGAAGATTAATTTTGAAAATAATGTTGACAAGATTTAAATAAAAACTTAACATTTAAAAATCACCTTTAAAACAGTGAATATTCCATACTTGCAGTTCCCGGGCATGCTAACAAATGCAATTTTAATTGCTGTCATGTTGTGCATAACAAGTGCTATAGAATAGCTTTTTTTTTCTAAAACTATAAATAATAATGCTGATATCCTCTCATGTCCAAATTCATCTCCTTTTAAATTGCTCCCATTTCAATTTGTGACCGCAAACAACTGAAAAGACTGGACAAAATACAATTTCACGTTTAAAGTTTAAGGCATTGCTTTTAAAGGTTAGTGATCAGAAGAAACTATTAAAGGAAGCGCAATTTTGTACATGTGAGATGACGTCATATCAGTGGATAGTCAGAATTGTAAGGCTGAGCTGTTGAGGAAAACACCAGACGCATAAATACAAAGACCCTATTCATTTCTGAGACTTTAAGCCTTCATCATATGAGTTATTGCTGCTGAGATTGGGAAAAAGAGATGAATTCCCTTAAAACCAGTAAATGCTTTGGAATCCTTTAAGGGACAACGTCTCCATGTTTAAGTGTCAGAGTTGCTATACTTTGGCAAGACTAGCCAAGACAATTATTCTGTTCATTTGTTGTTCAGGTTACAAAGCAAAGATGGCAATCGGTAGTTCTCTCTGTGCTTTGGGCTTTTTGG
This sequence comes from Esox masquinongy, assembly GCA_016801175.1. NCBI lineage: Eukaryota > Metazoa > Chordata > Actinopteri > Esociformes > Esocidae > Esox > Esox masquinongy. The sequence goes on along the minus strand of JACXGI010000988.1, from coordinate 67,129 downwards.
CAGTGCTCGTGATATGGAATTATTAAGAGTTGTGATATTAGTGGTGCACAGTGTCTTATCTCAACGCGTGACCAACTGTTGTGTAACAATTCACTTGGATAGTCCTAAATAGATGGTATTCCGTAGATATTCACATGCTGAACAGTATTTCAACTTGCTATCCAGTAACCCTAAACCTAGCAATACATTTAAGCCTAACCCTTACTGTAATCCTAGCAAGCAGGTGCTTGTTAACAGATAGTTTGTTGATAGTATAACCATCTGTTGATCATCTTTGGGGCTATCCAGTGTGACCAATTGTGTTTGTGAGTTCTGGCAGTACATCAAGTATCATTTATCATAAGGTTGCATCGCAAAAAGGACTTCCAGTACCAAAAAGATGACCTCTTCATAATGGAACCGCTATTTTGGCATTAACATTAATAGTAAAGGGCTATGTATTTAAAGGTAAAGTTGACCTGGATTACAAAAAATGCTTTTAAATAAATTCCTACAGGGTCGGACTGGGACCACAAATTATCCCTGGCATTGCACAACAGACCAATATATTTGACGTGTACAAAAAAAAGAAACAGACAATTTTGTTTTTGCATCAGCATTTGTTGATGGGATGTTCTAAACTTATTTTGGCCAGATGTCTATGAAATGGGATATGTGGCAATCAGCCAAATTATGATCATTCTGCACACATCCATACTACAAAACCCATACGGGCTGCATCACTTTTTTCATCTTTCAAATTAAAACAAAACATCTCCGCCATTTAATTAAGATAAACCTGTACATCAGGCATTATCCCGAGCCAGTCCAATTCTGATTCATGCTCTGGAATGTAAATTAAGAACCCAGAAATTCAGTTCATTGTCGTAGTCACTGATTTACTGGCTATGTTAGTAATCTGGGCGAACTACCCCTTTAATAAGAGTTAGAAGTCTTCAACTTTCAGTATTGTCTTTTCAGTAACATTTGTCTCTGTTTACAAATGAATAAAAGGCAGAAAATATCTTTGGGAATTGAACTTCAATGTCCGTTGTGTCTGTTTTCATAAACCTAAAGACATGACCTTCTATTCTTTATACCTGATGACATTTTTCTTCATTTGAAATGGATTTTTTAACTCCTTCGTATGTGCCCGGCATTTCATATACAGCATTAAATCCTTTTCTCATATTTCTGACTGTAGTTTGGAGTCAAGAAAAACCAAGACTTTTTGTCAGGAGACGGATTTGGCCACACCAGAGAAACCACCAGGCTGCAGTAAGTTATACTTCTCTTCCACTCTTAAAGCAGCGGCCACATAACCACCCCATTCAAATTGACAAGCTTCTCCTAAAACACACAGTATTGGTGAAAAGGGATTTCACCTTCTCTCCGGAAAGTCTCCACCGATCACAGTCCCAATCAAGACGAGGTTCAGGTATACAGCGGGTCACTGGGGAGGGGAAACGTGCTGCTCTGTGTCTTTCAACCGTCTGGTATCAGTATCTTGTCTTGATGCGGCTGTCAGCTGTTTGCATGGTTTTACTTTTCAGATGGAATGAGATTTCAGATGATTAATCCCGTGACTGTCATTCACCTTTAAAAACTGTAGCCGGAGACACTTGACTAGAAATCGTGCCAGTTCACGTTGCGGGATGTTTAACTGTCAGGAAACGGCAATACCGAAACAGAATAATAACTGAATCCTGAACATAGTCCGATCCAGATTATGGGTAATTCAGTATGTATGGTTTATAAAAATGTTTCTCAATAACTGATATTGGGTGTTCCAACATTATTATTCTGTGTGTGTGTGTGTGTGCGTCTGTGTATGTGTGTGTGTGTGTCCGTGTGTATTTGTGTGTGTGTCTGTGTACGTGTGTGTGTGTGTGTGTGTGTGTGTGTGTGTGTGTTGTTTCAGAAAGCCAAGCCGGAGCCTGTGGCCCCAGTGTGGCGATGTGGTGGTCTGATGGAGAGCTGTGCCCAGCACACCCCCTGCTGTGACCCCTGTGCCTCCTGCCGCTGTCGCCTCTTCAACACCATCTGCCACTGCTGGAGACTGGGCCCGCACTGCCCGAAGAAGACCTAGACTGGGACCGCACTGCCCGAAGAAGACCTAGACTGGGACCGCACTGCCCGAAGAAGACCTAGACTGGGACCGCACTGCCCGAAGAAGACCTAGACTGGGCCCGCACTGCCCGAAGAAGACCTAGACTCTCACACACACACACACACACACACACACACGTACACAGACACATCTACCTCTCAGCTAGAGGTCACACAGGTGGACATACTTATTTTGTAGACCAGGGGTTCCCAACCTTCTTCCACCAGGGCACCCTGTTTTACGATCAAAAAACCCTCCCCCCCGTTTGTTTCCTTTCCAGCGGGGTGGTGGGGATTCCACAGAATGGTAAACTGGCTTGCTAGTAACTGTTAACTGACAGTATCGTCTGTATTTGGAAAACCGACAATATGTCTGCAGTAATAGTGGAATGACGGCATTTGACCAGAAAAGCTGCATCCTCCTCCTCCAATGATGTCACCAAGACGCCATCAGCTCTCTGACACTTCCTGGTTGCTGACATTGAGTTAACTCAGTTTCTGTTCAAGCGAGAAAACAGGCACTGAATGGTGTGGGAAATCAAGGTGCCCTCTAAATAGATGTGTGATATTTTTTGAGATCTGAGATTTTTCACGGTTTTGTAACTCGGTCATCGAAAAGTAAAAGTGAATATAGCGAGTGTGCTATAAGAGGAGACTCGGTTTGATTGTTAACTGTTGTGGCTGCAATTCAGCGAACGTCCACAAGGTGGGAGCAAGCCAGGGATATCTCCTTGAAGTGTACATTGTGAGTGAGCACCTATTATATTCTAAAAACAATTATTATATTGAATAAAATATAATGATTATATCTATTTATCTATCCCTCTCTATATATAGAGGAAGCTCAGGTGTCCCACACAGGAAGCTCAGGTGTCCCATTCCGGTGGCACTCCCCCTAGGTTGGGAATCCCTACTGTAGACAATCACACACACTACAAGAGCACAGACATACAGTACTACATAGATACCAATTTTAGACCTAATGAATGACACACATTGTTGATATATTGTTAGGGCCCACAACATTTTCTGTATATGTATCTAGACGTTGTATATCCATGTTGTGAACATGTAACAGTCAACGTCATAACTGTATTAATGCTCCTTTTGTTTAACTGTGCACCTCTGCTAGATTCTGGGTCACGTTGATCCAATGCTAACCACAACAAAGAACATCAAATAACTTGTGACAAACATTCTCTCTCTATTTTTTATATTGAATAAATATCTTTGTTAGCCTCACTCATCCTCTTTGTATTGCTATTCTCACCAGTCATCCCCTTTGGCAATAATATTGTTTTATGTGACGCTTAAGGATGGGCTTCACCACTGTGGATATGTATATATATAATTTAGTTTTCTTAGCAAATGCTCCTGTGGATTACGTGGATGAAAGTGTTGGATTTAGAAAATAATACTTTTAATAGAGTACAGAGAATAAGTATTAATTAAATGATAATAATGAAACAAACAAAAAAAGTTTTCCATGTCAGTATGGTCTGTAACCAGCCTGTAGCCTTTCGAAGCAGCAAAAGGAGAACAGTTCCTTTGTTGTTTATATAAAACTCTGTCAGGCCTTCAAACAATCCCAACAGACAGACAGACACACACACACATACACACACACACACCTTACTCCAGAGACCCGCTCTGTAACAGGCATGAAACCATCTTACACCCACAAAGAACCTGATTGAACACTTGATTCCCTATTTGCACAAGTATGTTTGGGATTACTTTCATTCTATTAGTCACACATTCCTGTCTGAAGCCTTGTTTAGAATTTGTTTCAAGAATAACATATTTTTTATACCCCCTTTTTAGCCTCCTTTTTGTTCCTTCCCCTTTTTAGTCATAGCCAATGGTATCTACAGCCGTGTCTCATGGCAACCACTGTCATGGCAAAGGATTTGGGAGAGTTAAAGATCGCTGCAAGCCTTCCTCAAAGGCATCCGCATCAAGCCATTCTGTTTTTTTCCACACTGTGGTTTCAATCCGGAAGTCATGTAGATCAATGCTTGTATGGGCTTACTTGCTCACCACATGACTTGAGTTAACTTTGCCTGTCCACAAGCTGGCCAAGGGTGTTGCTAGAGCGCAGTGAGACCAGGAAACATCTGCTGACGATGTCTACCGTCTACCCTTGCATGCCCCATTAGGTTTCACAGCCAACTTTCAGCCAGAGGCCCAAAGTTCAAACCTAGACTGTGGATGTCAGCTTGGTACTAAAAAAAAGAGTGCCTTAAACCATTCATTAAGTCTTTTTGTTCTGAATTTCTATATCAATATGGAATTAACGAAAAACTGGGTGGGGTCTGTAGCATCCAAAACACAAAAAAGCATTAATTTATTAATGAAACATGTAAACATAAAGAAAACACCCAATTTCTACTTAGCTTTTGTTGTTGTTCATTAAAAACTGTTGTTTTAGCGGGATGAACGCCTTATTTGTTGGCATTCATTGCTATCTAAATTTAGTGTTTTTGTTGCCTTTTACATGATTAGGTGTCTGGGTTATCTGTCCAGCAAACATCCAACTGTCACATTAGGAATTATTGTGGATTCTAGAACTTATTCTAGCCAATCAGCAACAAGTATTAAACAATACTGTGTTATAACTTTTATTAGATCTGTAGTGTTTTATAGTGAAAGATTTGTTACAGATTTATGTTTAGAATGTTGATGCCTGCATACCACTCTTGGAACGAATCGGGACACATTAGCTTTATAGTTGATGAAGCATAATTGCTAGGATAAAACTGTGTTGAAACCAAAGTTGAGTCCGTCTGCAGATGTCAACTTTGGGGTGGTGTTTGTAGCTAAATGGATCAAAAACAGTGGTGAATTGTAATTTTTGCCATTGAAGTCTGGAGCTTTCATGCTAATTTAAAACAGTTACAGTTCGAAAACTACAAATAGTTTCAATGTTTGGACAAGCAATCAAAGTTTAGTCAGCCTTTGTCACTGTAGGTTTTATGTTTGTAGCTGAAGTTCAAGAACAGTGGTAAATAAACATATTTCCCTTTCAACCATATGGATTTTAAAAAGTATGTTGAAGTATAAATGGTATTAAAGCTTTGTAAACACAAACTATTCCAGTCTGGTCTTCTAATTTTTAATAGTATTTCTAGCTGCAATGGTTGAAGTTTAGGTACACACTCCAACCTTTTCCTAATCCAGTATTTTGCTCCTGAAATGCATTGAGATTAGGGATGCACCAATAAGAAATCCTTGGCAGTTACCAATAGGCGATATATCCATATTCCACAATTGGCTGATGCCAATATCGATGTTTTGTCACTTGTGCACCTGTGTAGCCTGGCATGAATTGAATAAAAAATGTTGCTTCTGATGATGCTTCTCATTTCAAAAAATATAAATTCAATCACATACTATCTTCCTACATATTTTAATAACAAAACACTCTCAGAAATTAGTCTGATATACATTTTCCATTAATTAAATTATAAGATAAATACACATTCCCATTCTGTAATTGCGCATTTTGCCTGGATATAAATGTAGTTAATAAGGTAGGTAAGAGATTTAACACTGAAAACCACTTTAACAAATGCCATTGTTGTTCTTTAGATAGGGAGTAATATGCTATGGAGTAATTTGTTTAAATTAGCTGTGTTTCTGAAGATCACACATGTGCTCTGACACTTAGCAGCCTTAATATAGCCAGAATCAAAGGCTTGGTGTCCCAAAAAACCAAGAGAAGCTCATCCATGCTTTTATCTCTAGTAGGGTTGACTACTGTAATGGCCTCTTAACTGGACTCCCCAAAAAGACTGTAAAACAGCTGCAGCTCATTCAGAAAGCTGCTGCTAGAATGTTAACCAGGACTAAGAGAACAGAGCACATCACTCCGGTTCTTAAATCTTTGCATTGGCTTCCAGTCAGTTACAGAATAGATTTCAAAGTGGTGCTTTTAGTTTATAAATCTCTGAATGCTTTAGGACCCGAAAACATTTCTGATATGTTTGAAGAATATAAACCGAGCAGGGCTCTTAGATCCATGAACACAGGTCAGCTAGTAGAGCCCAGAGCCCATACTAAACATGGAGAAGCTGCGTTTAGCACTTATGCTGTACACAACTGGAATAAACTACCAGAAGATCTTAGACGTGCCCCAAACGTATCCATTTTTAAATCCAGGTTAAAAACACTTCTCTTTTCACGTGCCTATGACTGAGCATTTAAACTTAACCACACTGTTTAGCCTTATAGCTTCCTATGTTTTTATCCCATTTTTATTCTTTAAGTTTTCTTATTGTATTTTTTTTATTATGATGTTTTCATTTGTTTTGATGTTTTCATTTGAGTATTTGTTTTTATGTTATTGTATTTATATATTTTTTTATTTTATTTTTCTTTGTAAAGCACATTGAATTGCTTCGATGTATGAATTGTGCTACATAAATAAACTTGCTTGCTTGCTTAAAAGCACATAATTCTTCTAGGAAAGGCATCAAGTTAATGTACTGGTTTTGCAGCAAATGTTGCAGGTAGATTTAAAATCTACCAGCCACTAATTTTGGCAGCCAACCCCCATCGTACGCCATAAAACAGAAAACCACAAGTATGCTTTGTAATCATTTCAAAAAAGTTACTAAAGTATTTCTAGACCCAAGTAACGTGTTATATTGTTGATCAATTTACAACGAAAAATCAACCGAGTCTACTATAAGCCAAAATAGATAGGAAATGTTCAGCCGCTCCTGAGAGTCGGTTACTGTGGTAACAGAGACGACTGTCTGTCGCAGCTAGCAGACTAGAATCTGATTGTCCTTTAGAGATTTGACGCAGTTTTCTAGCAGTTGCAGTTTACACACAACAAAAAGCACCACGCGTGTGAACAAAACAATGAAAAAAGCACAAACGCGGGCTTCTGGTGATTTTTGGGGAAAAGTATCTTGCCCTGGAAATGAATATTTCAATGACCCAGTCCGATAAATTACGATACTGCACACGTTGCTTTCTCTCTCTCCCTCGCCCCTACTGATGACCAAGCACTTTGAAGTCGCTTGCGCGGCTGTCCTGCATAGAGTGTGCTGGATTCATTGGCTGGCTCCTAAGAAAAGGCAATTCATGTGTCTAAAAAAAAGTTAATGTCAGGATTTTTTCTTTTCTTGATATGATGGCTATGGTTTTGCCTTGCCGGAACGCCACGGTGGAAATAATACATTGAAAATTCTGGGAAGAACAATAGGTCTGACATTTTGGGCACATTTAAATCAATCAGCCCATACCGACTACAAACTTTTTGCCTGTAATCAGCAGATACCAATTGCTGGCCGATATATCGGTGCACCCCTAAAATTGTAGTATAAAAAATGTTAGCAGGAACTGCATTTAATCAAGCTTTAGCGCCACTGTCAGTTTTCATGTTTTAAAGTAATTTTGGTATTGGGAGCTTTATCAATTAAAGAGCAGAGGCCAATCCTTATACTTCCCATTAAAGCCTTTAGAACAGACATATTTACAACAGTTATAGTGCTAATAAAAAAACATATGAATGGTATTAAAGAGTGGTATTCAAGCGGAATGTTCCAGATCTTTAACGGTTGCAGGCTGGTTTCAAGGCACTATTTTGCGTTAAAATTCTATGGTCTATGGCAATTGAACTGTACTAAGGAATTTTGGTTAAAATGTGAAAAGTATTAGTGTTATCAAAACATAGATTTTTACACCCATGTTTACCCTGCACGTTTAAAAATTGTTTTGGTCTTGGCAGCTTTTATGGGTTTGGCCCTACCTATGGAAGCAGTAAACAAATAATAATAATAATATGTTTGACCGATTTCTAAAGTGAATTTCTACAGCTATTAACACATCTAAGGTAACACTTTATTCTGAGAGTTGCAAAAGTGTTTCCGTGGATACTCTACAGATTATCGACAGACTATGAGTAACTAACTAGCTATCTACTAACCCTAACCTTAATCCTAAACCTAACCTTCTTCTAAACCTAATCTTAACCTTAGCAAGCAGTTGCTTATCAACAGATAGTATTACCATCAATTTAACATTTACAGATTGACATTGGGACTCTCACACCTAATAGTGCACTTTATAATAAATATAAAAAAAATCTCAAGTTGGGCACTCAGCCAGCACGTTTCAATAGAACTAGGATGCACCAAATTACATACAGACTACTCAAGATAAAAACATTATAGGATTAAAACAGAATTAAGCCTAAAGGCTTATCCCACCTAGGCATATCCCTCCTGTTAGAAAGTGAAATAGCAGGTGGGCCAGGTGTGCACAGCCAGCCATAATTCAAAAACATGAACATTGGCACATACTGAACACCACCTTCTTATTGTACTCAGTCCGACGGTTTGAGTCAGACAGAAGTCCCAGATGCTGGATACAGCCCTACTGTCAGCCCTACTCTCAAATATATATATATACATAGTCAAGAGACATGGACATTGTTACGTGTCAAAGAGGAAGGACTGCATTATGATCATCAGTCATTAAAAGAAAAGGGGGAAGCGAGACAGAGCAAAATCTTTCAGTTAGTGTGAAGAGACCAAACGTGTGGATTAGAATAATGTCGTTGTGTCCGGAGCTTAGCTTCAATGTGGATCACGGGTACCTGGAGGGTCTGGTCCGGGGACTGAAGGCAGGGATTCTGACCCGGTCTGACTACCACAACCTGGCCCAATGCGACACACTAGAGGGTAAGCTGAGGTCTTTGTACAGGGGCACCAATGTGTTGTCCTAGTGCTCTGTTCACCTGTGTCAGAAGGAGCGCTGGCGTTGTCGGTCCAGTTTGCAGCTAAGCAGTATATTGAGTAAGTCACACTTTAAAAAGTTTAGTTAGTCTGGCCCCGGCCTAAACTCTGGAAAAACAGCACGCGCGCGCGCGCACGCGTGTGTGTGTGTGTGTGTGTGTGTGTGTGTGCGTTTCCGTGAGTGATTGCAAGCATATTATCTGCATGTGTGAGCCTGTCTCCTCATTAGTCATCATCATCTGCCGCACAAAGAGGAAGCAATAAGTTACCACACGGGCAATATGACAGGGGTATATTAAAGTCCATTAAAAAACACATTGTGGCATTTACACAATAGTTCTTTTTAAAATTCAAAAAAGTAACTCGCCGACACGTCTTGGGTACTGGTGAAACCCTATTACAACCAGGTCTAGAGTCCCTGTTCAAAATAAGAAAGTGTAGGGAATGGGAGGAAAATTGTAAATATAGACACGTAAATATTGTCATGGCGAGTTTGAGAGCACCACATCCTCAATGCTTGAATCCATACTTGGTGAAACTTTGATTATATTAACAAAGAAGTCCTTATTAATAGAGTTGCTGTTATTTTCCCCGCTGATATCATTGCATGTAAGATGCCTTGTAGAAAAAATATGTCCTGCAAACATTGGTCCACCAGACTGCTTTTCATCAACAAAACCAAAACAATAACGTAGGGGCTGGGGTGAACAGTGGTGTTGTTTGACTTTACACGGATGTCACTTCTAAGACTCCATGATTATGATTTATCAGATAACTCAGAACTTTAAAGGTTAACTGGAATTTACTGGAACTACAGATTTGGACACACAAAACGTTATTTACGGAAAAGATAATGAAAATGTGTCTCTAAATATTTGGGGTTGTGGAGGGTGGTCCCATGGTTTAAGCTGCTACCTCTGGGGCCCTTGTACGGCTACTCAATGGGTTTGAATCCAGCCCAATGATCTCTCAGCAAAAAAAAAAAACTCTGCTATCTTTCCCCATCGTCTCTGACAACCTGAAGCGAAAATGTAATAATAATGTAAATGCAGATTATTAGGTTTTGGCCATTGAGAACACATAATGTGTTCTCATCATTTCATTCATGGGTTGGCCAAAACAATGGACTGGACCAAAGCATTTTTTGTAAAATGTGGGCGCATTCAGAAGGGTGGGCAAGATAAGAACAAAGAACTCGTGCTGTGAACCTATTAATAACCTAAATAACATACTATCTGAATGCAGACATGAAGCTTCACCTGCAGAGTACGGACTACGGCAATCTCCTGACGGCTGGGAACGAGGACCTGACCGTCTCCCTCCTCGACAACAGACTGAAGGGGACCATTCTCACGGAGTTCCGGTGTTTACGTGCCCACTCTCTGCCGCCCCTGTCCACCTTCCTCGACTACATCACGTAGGGCCGCTTTAATCGATCTTGTTGTCCAAAGGACAGAGGAAGCATTTGAAAAGAAATAGAAATAGACTCACATTCTCTTCCCTGACCTGTCCTTGTTTCGGTGCTACGTGAAATGGAACTACCCCCCTGCCCAAAAGGGAAAAACATTCTAATACCTGTCTCCATTCCACAGCTACAGCTACATGATTGACAACGTGGTGCTCCTGATCACCGGTGCCCTGAAGCACAGGGACGTGGAGGAGCTGCTGCCGAGGTGCCATCCACTGGGAACGTTTGATCAGATGGCTGCGGTTGGCATCGCCCGCACCCACGCAGAACTGTACAGTTCCATCCTTGTGGACACACCACTGGGTAATGACTAGACTGCAGGGGCGTCCCCCGAGGGAATCGATCGGGACGCTTTTAGGGCTTGTTTACATTACGGGAGAGAGCGAGAATACAACGCTAGATTGACTCATCTTGGTTTGCATTATCATTTCCACCGCTTTTGAATTTACACCGGCGTCTCGAAGACATCGATATCTACAAGTTTACGCAACAAAATGATTGAACATCTTGAAAGTGTTCTTCGATATGTCTCGGAAAATGTAGTGTAATGTAAACACGCCCTTAGATACGGCTTGCACTTCCTCAAAGATGGATTCTGTGATTTTTTTTGACCTTTTGTTAAAGTGGGGCTGTTGGGCCAAAACAGGTATGTGCCCCAAGTCATCAAAACCACTCGCTTTAAAACTTGTAACTTCATGGCTGACAGACGTAGCATATTGATGTAGTTTATAGATAACGCAATTATAAACTAAACCCATCCAACTCAAAATGTCTGGGTTTAAAAAATGTTGTTATTCACGGAAGTCTCGGACTGCATTTTAAATGGGGGAGTGGAATGTTACAGCCGACTACAAGTCTTTGCCAGAGTCACTGGGACCTGAGTGTGGATGTCACTAGCCCACACCTGTCTGACTGTAAATATAAATAGTAGTTAGGCAATCCAGGAACTAGACTGGTGCAGACACACATTTTTATTTAACCGACCTGAAAGACCAGTTGTGCTGAATTCAGTCATTTAGTGAACTGATGAAACACCTCAGTTGGTCCAGTTGGGACAGTACTGTAATATTTGAATTGCACCAGTAACATGGTTTCCTACCCCTGATCTAGGATATAAATATTTATCACAAGCTATAGTATTAGAAATATGAAATCCCCCTACTACTCTTAAATACGTCTACACTATTCAGCAAGCTTTCTGCTTGTTTTGGGATTGCCGCACTATCGCTGGGCTGTTACTCGTAAGCTATAAGTCATTTATGGACCAGTGAGTCTGCTCATGCGGTACACAAGATTTATCTGCAAGCAGTAAAGCAGCAGGCATCATTTGGACTCGGTTAGCCTGTACTGAAGGCAGAATACAAGAGTTCAGAGGGTGGCGTAACATTGTCCCCCACTGCTCAGCAGTATCAACCCTTAGGCTGAAATGCCTCCTGTGGCTACCAAGGTTTATGTATGTGTCAGGGTTTATTCCCAATCCTGTATTTATTGCATAGAGTTGCAAACATTCAGTAAGTTACATGGTTTTATTGAAATCCTGACTCTGGGGGTCATTCAGCTGGGATTTTCAGGATGAACCTGGGATTTTATTGAAAGTTTCCGGAATTTTGAAACACCATGAATGCTTCTTTGTCTTTTCAGCTCCCTTCTTCCAGGATGCTGTATCAGAGGCCAATCTGGATGAAATGGGTGCTGAGATCATGAGAAACAAGCTGTACAAGGTGGTGTAACATTAAATCCACTGAATGTAAAAACATCTGCCTTACATTTTGAGCTCTACTATGCACAGGCACAATGTAAGACAGATACACTGACAACCATGACATCATGCTGAGTTTCTTTGTTTTGAGAACCTCAAGCTTGCTCTGCGAAACGGCGTCACAACCCACCCCAGTGAATGGCACTGCTGGTGGTGGAATAACCTGGTGAATGTTCCTGTATACACAGTACTACTGTCACAAGGGGGTCAGTTGCCCCCAAGCACTTCCATTACTTGTCCCGCAACTATTTTAAAGACATCAATCACCTTTACGCCTGGCTTTGAAGCTGGGAGCGCATGTTCTGCAAACATGGTTCTGCTGCCTCCATGGGGAGCAGCGGGGGGGGACTGGGACTGGTCTGGCATCAATTAACCAAATGAAATATGCCACTGTTTGCTATTACAATACAACTTTAATTTGATGCTTGAATCATTTCATTTTATGTCCTCATTTTACCAGGTAAGTATGAATGGAAAACACATTTCCAGCCAACAACCTGGGAGCAATTCAGGTTAACTGCTGTACTTAGAGACATGATGATGTGTTTTTCCGTATGCTAGCTCTGGGATTCAATCTAACAACCTTTCGGTTACTGGTCAGGTGCTCCAACCACTGGTTTGTATTCACTGTATGTACAGTACATGTATGCATGTTGTATGATAGATGGATATTTAACGTACATTGAGTGGGACTATTTGAGGTGGTCCGTGTATCGTTATGTGGTATAGTAGTTGTCAGGCAAACACACCGGAACATGGTTAAAAAAAGCAAAGTTCAAATCTTCTGAATGGACAGTTAACCACTGGCATGTTTGCACCGATGACGTTTGGAAACATGATACACAGCAACGTTGCTTTAACGACAGCAAGGATGTTTTTCATTTAAATCGGCATTCAGAAACACGAATTAAGGTGAGACACATTTTGTTCGGCGGCTTAGATCTATTGTAACTTCTAAACAGGCTTACCTGGAGGCCTTCTATGCATTCTGTTGGGAAAGGGGAGGAGCCACCAGGGACATCATGTGTCCCATCCTGGAGGTAAACCGTTTCGAACCGTCGCCTGGGACGCCGTCAGTTTGTTTCAGTTAGTGTTGTGCGTGCCTGTCTGTTGACGTTTGAGTGTGAACAACGGTGAACCCAGCGTGTGCTGTGCGCTTGTGTGAATCTCCCGTGTATGTGTGTGTGTGTGTGTGTGTGTGTGTGTGTGCGTGTGTGCGTGCGTGCGTGCATGCGTGCGTGCGTGCGTGTGTGTGTGTGTGTAGGATGTCTGCACATCTACTACTAATTTTGATAGGTCCATATGTCAACACAATTAGCCAATGGCAAATCTTTAGATGTGAGGAAATTTTGCCGGTCCTCACTTATATTAATTGCTTTAATTTTCCTATGAATTAGGTTATTGGGGTTAAGGCTGGGGTTAAAGTTAGGGGTTAGAAAATACATATTTTTCTATGGAATTCAATTGTGACCTTTTGTGAAGTTCTCATGAGCATAGTAAAACATGTGAGTGTGTGTGTTACGTCTGTGTGTGTGTTATGTCTGTATGTGCGGCACGCGTGTGTTATTCCTGGGTGTGTGTAATGTCTGTCTGCGTGTGTTGTGTCATTGTGTGTTATGTCTGTGTGTTGTGTCACTGTGTGTGTTGTGTCACTGTGTATGTTATGTCTGTGTGTGTTCTGCAGTTTGAGGCGGACCGGCGGTCGTTCATCATCACAGTGAACTCGTTTGGGACGGACCTGAGTGGGGGGGACCGGAGGGCCCTGTACCCCTCCTGTGGAAGACTGTACCCGGAGGGGCTGCAGCTGCTGGCCAGGGCAGAGGACCACGAGCAGGTCAAAGCTGTAGCCGAGTACTACCCGGTGAGAATCCAAGCAATGGAAAACATTAAAAACCAGTGCAACTTGGACCAAATATTTTTCCCTGTTTCAGTTTCCTTCTGTTGGATGCAACACTACAGAGCCCTCCAGAACTATTGGAAAAAAACATTGTTGTTCTTAATAAGCTAAAACTTACACGTTTAATTGAGGGATAATTATTTGAAGGAATAACACATTCTTAATCAAGAAAGAAAAACATCACTCTCTTATGTGGCTCATCTTTACCAAGGTTGCCAATAATTCTGGAGGGCACAACAAAACATCACTGTCATAATACTATTGTCTTTCATGTTAGGGTTGAAATGCTTATTCCTCCTCCAGGACTATAAACTCATATTCAGTGACACTGAGGCCGGATCTTCAAGAACTTTGGAGGACAGATTCTTTGAGCAGGAAGTAAGTACATTCTTATCAGGTAGACTATGTGTAGAGTGCATATACAATAAATGATGATTGACGATGTGGTCTGTATGCAAATTCTAAATTGTTTTCAGTAGGTCTCTATATACATTCTACATTGTTTTCAGTTGGTCTGTATATACTTTCTACATTGTTTTTAACTAGTCTGTATATACATTCTACAATGTTTTCAGTTGATCTGTATTTACATTCTAAATTGTTTTCAGTAGGTCTGTATATACATTCTACAGTGTTTTCAGGTGGTCTGTATATACATTCTACATTGTTTTTAACTAGTCTGTATATACATTCTACAATGTTTTCAGTTGATCTGTATTTACATTCTAAATTGTTTTCAGTAGGTCTGTATAAACATTCTACAGTGTTTTCAGGTGGTCTGTATATAAATTCTACATTGTTATCAGCTGGTCTGTATATACACTCTACATTGTTATCAGCTGGTCTGTATATACATACATTCAATTTACATTCATTTTATCCAATATCTCTCTCCCTTTTCTCAAATTCTACATAGTGAAGCTCTGTTAGCCTTGGAAAGCATCATCACATGCAGTGCCAAAGAAAGCTTCTGAAAACAGTAAATCATTCATATATTCCCTGTTTTGTTAGTGTGATTAATTTTATTATTCCTAAATGTTGTCTTTGGCGGTGTGCGTAATAACACAGTCCGAGGCCAATGACGCCTCTTGAATAACAACTTGACAGATTGAAAAACAAAGTAGAATGTGCATTTTTTACTGTGATGCACTTCGCAATCTCTCTCCAATCACACTAACTAAACAGGGAATATATGATTGATCTACTGGTTTCAAGAGCTTTCTTTGGCAGTGCATGTGATTATACTTTCCAAGACTAACAAAGTCTCATTAATTAGAGAGTCGGACAGGGAGACTGAAAAATGGTTCAATGTAACATATAAACACAGACCAACTGAAAACAATTAGAACCAGCAACCTTTCGTTTACTTGCCCAACGCTCTTGAACACCTGAAAGCAACCCTGTCGGCTGCATGCAGACCACATTCCCTGATGTACTGAGTCTTCAATCTCCACGTCTGTCAGGTGCACCTGAACACTCTGGCCTTCCTGGATCAGTTTCATTTCGGAGTGTTCTACTCCTACATCAAGCTGAAGGAGCAGGAGGCCCGCAACATTGTCTGGATCGCAGAGTGCGTAACGCAGCGGCAAAAGTCCAAGATCGACAACTACATCCCCATCTTTTAGAAGAGAATGACGTTTTGCGAAATAACTACATATTGTAATTAAACTCCAGTACAGACTATAGTTACGTGGCTATGGTTCTTGTCTATGGATACAGCATTTTGTGCAAATGTTGAATAGTGACCTATGGATCTCCCAACCCAACCAACTCAACACCTCCACATTCACTGATGATTATGTCGATTTTCTGGTTTTCAGATACATTCTCCATTTCTTGACACTTATGAATAAACATTTATTAAATGTTTCTAAACAAAATAGTGCTATAAATTATTCATTACATAAGGTATACAAAAACATTAACATTAAACATCATAAATCAAGACAACTGGATGAAACAAAGTAAAACTATCAAAAACACAGTACAGTACAGGATCAATAGTAGCATAGAGTGCATACGGTGTAAGACACAATAGTTATGAACTGAAAAGTGTTTTGGCTTCAGACAAAAGTTGTTTGTTTCAGTCATAATTCTGTCATGGTAGAGCCTCTTATACTGGAGCTATAGAAAGGAGCAGAAATAAACAGAAAGAATGAAACGGACTACAATGGTACATTGTAATCTAGTTGCAAGGTTACTTCATTCATAGTTAGTGTAACTCTGCATATTCAGGTCTGCATTGGACAGGAGCTCTAGTTTACGTCATACTCACTGCATTGGACAGAAGCTCTAGTTTACATCATACTCACTGCATTGGACAGAAGCTCTAGTTTACATCATGCTCACTACATTGGACAGGAGCCCTAGTTTACATCATACTCACTGCATTGGACAGGAGCCCTAGTTTACATCATACTCACTGCATTGGACAGGAGCCCTAGTTTACATCATACTCACTAAATTGGACAGGAGCTCTAGTTTACATCATACTCACTACATTGGACAGGAGCTCTAGTTTACATCATACTCACTACATTGGACAGGAGCCCTAGTTTACATCATACTCACTGCATTGGACAGGAGCTCTAGTTTACATCATACTCACTACATTGGACAGGAGCCCTAGTTTACATCATACGCACTGCATTGGACAGGAAGCTCTAGAGGGACGTGGTTTCTCTGGCAGAGGTGGACAAAAGCTGCAGCTAGCCTACAGGGGGCTCCGGAGGGGCCTGAGACAGAGTCACAACGGCTTCTCTCGCACACAGATAAGAATTGTTCAGGATCCACCTGACAGAGAGAAAAAACAGACAATACAAATAATTTAATTAAACAAATATGTGGTCCCAATAAACTACCTGGTTGTATAACGACATCTGTGAAAATCTCTTCTCACCACCCTGAAGCAGGAACTCAGTGGTGAGTCTCGGGCAGAGAAGAGCATGTCACATCTCAGAGAGTTGGCAGCCATCTTAGGACAAGGCTCTGATTTCTGTGGTACACTGCCACACTCAGGATTTGTCTATGCAAAAACAAACAGACATGACAATGAGAAGCACATCCATAATAGCTTAACTGTAAACATAATGACCTTTTAATTGTTTAGACTATATACTTCATCAGAGCAACTAACAGGAGAAATTCAGATCTTGTTCAACGACAGATTTCCTTTTCACCGTGCCACATTGGGGATTTGATCTAGCAAACTTTTGGTTACCGGTCAAATGCTTTTCTACTAAGCTGTCCGCTGCCAATTGGTCTCAATTTCACACCTACTCTATAAATTTTAGTTGTTTCCTGAAAACCTTTCTCCCTCCCAATTGGCATACAACAGACAGCGATGACTGATCGATTCCGTATCCTGACCAGCGTGTTGCTACTGTGCAGACGAGCAAAGGCAGCCGATTCGTCAACGTGGGTTAAGCCAACAGAACTGGATTGCACACTCAGTCCTACCCATCTGATCAGCTGGACCAAAAGTACCCTCGGTGGGTCGGGTCGTGTCCTTTCCTACCTGCCAGCTGTGAAAAAAGTCAGCCATGTTGTCAGCTTTGGAGCCATCAGGCAAAGGGAAGTCATTTCCTGCTTCATTGTCATTGGTCCCAAAGAGACCGGTGGAGGCACCTGAACAGAGTGAATTAATCACATCATTTATGTTTACTGCTTCTGAATGAGTTTAAGGGGATTCATCTCATGTGACATAATTGTCAGTCTGAAATAACTGAAATGTGTTGAAATGTAGTGACTATGAAATGTGTAATTATTGCAAGCACATATAACATTGTCAAAACAAATCTTTGACCCACGTCTATAGATAAGTCCTAAATTAGTCCTCATTGTTTAAAAAAAGGAACTTAACGTAATGTAGATTGGGTGACTTATTCTTTAAATAGTTGTTTGTACCATGAAGCCACCCATCAAGAGTCAGACTACACAGCTCCAGGGATAGGTCACACGACACCAGTGCTCCGTTCTGATTGGACACCTCAACAACATCCGCCTCTTTCTGAACGACAAGTCCGCTGTTAATGTAAGATGTGTGTGTGGAATGACAACTGACTTCCACCTGAAATAGTAGAAAACATCTGTTTTACCCAATCAGCCCTTCAAAAATATAATTATCCAAAATACAATATAGTTAAAATGTTTTTGTATTATCCACAATAATGTAGAACTTGGTCTGTGGCTTCACAAAAACAACATAGGAGCACAACATCCTCAAGACCATTATGTAGAGTAAAAGCCCTGTTGTAAAGTAAAAGGCCAGTTGTTAAATCCATTCATTTTGAAGTCCTATACCTCTCCATTCTGCTCGATGGCAACAGTGCTGTTGTACATCCTCACCACTAGAGGGAACAATGAGCGGGCATCTGAACCCAGCAACACAGCGAAGGAGTCCTCATGAGTGAAGTCGCGGGCTAGGAGGACCGGGCAGGGAGCTGGCAGCTCAAACAGCCGGCCGTCAAAGGACACCACGAACTGTCCGGCCACCAGCAGGGCTTGGTCTGACAAAGGGGGAGAAAAGGGGTAAAGGGGCACGGCCAACCGAAAACCTTGATGAAACTATAGATGCAGATTAGGGTCAAAGAATCCATGGTTGCATTCATCGGGGGTCATGTTCGTTAAGCTCATGTTGATTAAGGTCACGTTCATTAGGGTCGTGTTCATTAGAGTCATGTTCATTAGGGTTGTGTTAATTAGGGTCTTGTTCATTAGGGTAGTGTTCGTTAGGGTTGTGTTCAACGTTTAAAGTCCCTCCCTGTTACCGATGGTTGAGGCATAATGAATATGACCCAGGGGCTCTCATCACTTTCCCAATACAAAATGTCTGCCCAGCTTACGGCGGAACGGGCTATCCATGATCCTCCTCTTCAGCCGGTAGAGCTCGGCAGTGGGCCTGTGGGAGGTGACAGCCTGAAGGGGCCTCAGGACCCACTCCTCCAGGAGGACCTCCACCACACCGGCCTCCTCCACCCTGGACCCGTGGCCCCGTGCCAGGGGTATGGACACGCCCACCGAGCAGTCACTGTGGAAACAGACACGCGGCCCGTCACCAAAGACTGTCACTGTCTAGGAAACCGGTGTCTTACGCATGCTTACGGCTGTAGTCTTGATAGTACGTACCTTGGGGAGAGTTTGTAAACAGAAGCCATTTGTCTCCTGACGCGGGCCAAGGCTGCCGCCAACCTCAGTTCTGCCCAGACGGCCGTCTGCTGGCTCAACTGGCACAGATTTAAAAGCGTAAACAGACACAGCACAAAAATGCCCATTACGTTCGATCCTTTTATTTATGTCTTAGCCAATTAGCCGACAGTCTTATCCAGGTGGACTTAAGTGAGCAGTTCATTAATAAATCCGCAGACTCCTTAAAAGTCTTAGGAACCACGAAATTCTTCCCAAAATGGCTGCAGTCATAACGCGCCGGTCTCTGTCTCTAGAACCGTGTCCCTCACCACATCCAGGAGAGTGATGAAGGCAGTCAGGGTGGTCTGGGCTAGGGGTCTGAGCTGAGGGTTTTCCAGTAGCGGCGGTAGGAGCTCCACC
Source organism: Esox masquinongy (assembly GCA_016801175.1). NCBI lineage: Eukaryota > Metazoa > Chordata > Actinopteri > Esociformes > Esocidae > Esox > Esox masquinongy. Next base: position 47,621 of record JACXGI010000988.1, on the reverse strand, counting down.
AGTCTGGCTCTCCAGAGGGACACAGCGTCGGTCCACACAGACTCTACCCTCTGACCTGTAACGTCGTGGTACGCCCCGGCTAGAGTGGCCAGCGGTCCTGGGAATGAAGAAAGGTAATAATATGTGCAGTGTGATGTTTAGATTGTTACATATTTTAGCAAGTGGCAACTATTATGTGGCATTCTGGCACCTTGGAGAAAAACGACTTAGTTGTGCCCCATGACTCTTCTATTGGCCAGAATTTTCCTGATCATGATTTACATCTGTGGTCAGTGATTGAGGACATGTATTTCCAATGTGAGATCGGTCACTTGTCCTGGAACTGGACGCGGCCCTTATCATGGACGATTCCCAGGAGACAACAAATGAATGTAACAGGTGAATTTCATGATGAAATACTAAAACGATCTGTCTGTTATAACCCAAAATGTGGATTTGGAGGATGTTTTACAACCACTTAGCCCGCTGCGTTATGAGTGGACACATTACAGTCAATGCCTTCCTGGTTTTTTTGTGTTAAGTCATCTACCAAGCCTGAGCAACTAATGCATCACATTTGGTCTAGTACACAGAAGCAGAGATACACGTGTGCAAATTTAACAGCAACAAAATGTGTTCAAAAGACATCATATAAAATTTAATGGGTTGTAATAATTTAATGGGTCACATCTTTATAATTTAATGGGTTGTAATAATTTAATGGGTCACATCTTTGATTAGGATGAGGTAAGTAATGAGGTTCCCAAAGGTCACAGGTCACTCACTCTGGAGCTCCTGTTGTCCAAGTTTTGAGGCATGCTGTAGCAGGAGTAAGAGGTGCGGTACGCTCTGAGTCAGGGTGTGGCGTAGTCGGCTCGTCCTCCAGGAGGCCCACGCCTGTCCCTCTCTCTGCCCCAGCATGGTCTCTGTTCTCTGGGTAAAATGGAGGGCTGAGCTGCTCAGCTCCTGGAGGAATTCACTGCCCTTAGACTAGTGACAGGATGGTTACAGGGAATAGCTGTTAAGAAGCTGTTATAAAAATTAAATCACATAGTTATGGAAAGTAGTGATTTCGTCTATGGAGCACTAACATTTGAACTTATGGTGATGTTTTCCTGAGGTACTAAGTAATTAAATACTTGTATCCAAGAAAGGACAACTTGTGTTCAAGTAAACCACATACTGAGGAAGCAAACCAATTCCCAAAACCAACCTGGCGCCTGAATTCCGTCAGGAGCTGCTGTAACCTCTGTACTCTCTCCAAGAGCTTATTCCTCCACCGAGAGCCCAGATGGTGGATCCGGGCCTGCAGATGGCATTGAAATATTGTGATGATCAGGAAACTAATGTCAGGAAGTCACGTTTCCACTGGGCGTAGGCCTCTTACCTCCACTGCCCATAGGCTCTCCTCACATCCTCTGGCCCGTAATGCCAGGCTATGATTGGCTGTGCCCAACGAGATAGATGTGAGTGACTCAAGCGGAGTCCCGCCCTCTAGTCTCAGTACTTCAAAGGTGAGGCCTAACCTCCGCCGGTCCCCCAGACACAATGCCCCTGAGAGGGCTTCATCTGCTCCCATCGCTGCACACACACACACACACACACATACAAACACACACACACCAAATAAAACAACAGAGCCAGTTATGAAGAATACATTCAGTCAAATCTAAGACGATAAGATGTACCGCTTATGTGGCCTACCGTCTCTATAGCCGGCTGTGGTGTGTAGACAGCGTCCCTCCAGCGCCCCCTTCAGCCATACCTGCTCATTGCGGTCCAATCTGGCCTGGATCTGCAGCCCCAGACCCCGCAGAGAGGACAGGACACTGACCCCCACCTCCATACTCAGGTTACCTACCTTAGTCTACAGCACAGGCAGACATGCAGACAGATAGACAGGCAGACATACAGAGAGACAGGCAGACAGACAGGAAGACAGGCAGACACACAGAGAGACAGGCAGACAGACAGGAAGACAGATTGACAGGAAGACAGATAGACAGGCAGACAGACAGGAAGACAGATAGACAGGAAGACAGATAGACAGGCAGACATACAGAGAGACAGGCAGACAGACAGGAAGACAGATAGACAGGAAGACAGATAGACAGGCAGACATACAGAGAGACAGGCAGACAGACAGGAAGACAGATAGACAGGAAGACATACAGAGAGACAAGCAACAGACAGGAAGACAGACAGACAGGAAGACATACAGAGAGACAGGCAGACAGACAGGAAGACAGATAGACAGGAAGACAGATAGACAGGCAGACGGACAGACACGCAGACAGACAGGCAGACAGACAGACAGACAGACAGACAGGCAGGCAGAAAGACAGAGAGGGTAAATATGTATCAGATACAGACGGCTATAAACTCCAGTGGAAGGCGACACAGTGAAGGCATCAGTCTACATGCAGTGGATAAAGGCCCCTGAGATGAAGGCCCCTGGGGTGAGGGCCCATCGGGTGAAGGCCCCTGGTGTGAGGGCCCCTGGGATGAAGGCCCCTGGGTGAGGGCCCCTGGGGTGAGGGCCCCTGGGATGAAGGCACCTGGGGTGAGGGCCCCTGGGGTGAGGGCCCCTGGGGTGAAGGTCCCTGGGATGAAGTTCCCTGGGGTGAGGGCCCCTGGGGTGAAGGTCCCTGGGATGAAGGCCCCTGGGGTGAGGGCCCCTGGGGAGAGGGCCCCTGGGGTGAGGGCCCCTGGGGAGAGGGCCCCTGGGGTGAAGGCCCGTGGGGTGTTTGCCCCTGGGGTGAGGGCCCCTGGGATGAGGGCTCCTGGCCGTGCTCACCTCTACCACCAGGGATGTGTTGGTACTATGGCTGCTGGAGGAGTTGGTGACAGCCAGGGTCAGGCTGCTGGGGGGCTGGCCAGTCACAGACAGACGACTTTTTGTGTAGAAAAGCTCCACTCCCGAGTTCACTCTGTGGTGCCCAGACCAGCCAAGAGACTGACACACACACACACACACACACACACACACACACAGGGAAAATCGAATCAACACACAAACACGTCAACCGGTCGTACGAAGTGTACAAGGCATGTGGCTGTGTAAAAGTCTACTACTGTAGTGGGGTTAGCGGCTCTTACACAGAAGGCCTGACTCACCAGGTGTGGAGGGCAGAGGCCCACCAGCAGGTGATGTTCCAGCTTGTCTCGGAGGTTGGTGTGGATCTGGCCCAGGAAGGTGTGTGAGGGACAGGGGGCGGGCGACACGTTCTCTGCCCCAGCCTCCAGCTGCACGGTGTGGAGTCCTGTGGCACTCCTCTGTGGAAACACAGGAGGCACATCACATAAAACACCCATTAACACATAAAACACATGACACACCCATAAAACAACACATAAAACACACGACACATCCATAAAACAACGCATAAAACACATAACACACATGCAACACAATAGATAAAATAAATCATACAGTAAACCAGGTGTTTCTGACATCGACCGGACTTGTTGTGAAAAGCAATGTACACCTATCCTATATAATGACAATCAGCACCTGGTAGTTAAAGCCTTGTCTAAGGCTCTTTTCCTCCCACTTCAGCTCGGCATTCTGGGAGTAAGTGTTCCCTTCCTTGGCCACCGAGACGCAGCCTTCAACAGCCACCAGGGAAGGGGCTACAGCCTGCCGATCACACACATGAAGACAAGACACACACAAAGAAAATAACTTGGTCAACTTTTACCAAAAAAGACAACTTTTACCATAGAGACAGGTTTCACCCACGTAAAGGCATTGGATATTATGTCTGTGCGATTGCACCTGTGCAGTTGAGAAGCGAGCACAGGCCTGCCCCCTGCTGGAGTTGTCCTGCCACTGCTGGCTAAGGGTGAGGGAGACGTTCACAGGCGACCCACTGTTCCAGGAGACAAGGGCCTGAGCGCGCGCACACACACACACACACACACACACACACACACACACACACACCAATTATACTAACACTGATGCTATAGAGACAGGTAATATAAGATGAGTAGGATGGATATGTGTGTGTACTGTATCTGTGTGTCTTTGTGTGCACGAACATGTGTGTGTGTGTGTGTGTGTGTGTGTGTGTGTGTGTGTGTGTATGGTACCTGATGGTTGCTCCGTTGCTCTGTGGTGTAGGCGTTAGAGAGTGTGTGGAGGTACATTTGGGAGAGTGTCTGGGTGAACGGCTGTCTCAGTTCCACTGTCATCTCGCTGCCTGCCATCACAGCCCTCCAAGAACAGAGAGCTCTGACCTGACGACACACATCACAGACCTGACCAAAAGACCAAAACCCTTTTCTCAGACAAACTACACCAAATCCTTTTCACAGAAGTTCCAGCCAGAGGAGTCCAGAATTCGTCCCTTTCTGCAAATCTTCTAAAGAGGGTTTCAGGAAAACCTAGGAAATTTAGGAATGTTACAAACATTTTGCAGCCCCATGTCAGGGTTCAGGTCAACGTCCGGAAGTTTAGGGGAACAAGATTAAAGGGCACCAATCAGAAGAAAGTTAATTTAAAGAGGCAGGGACTGAATACACCATTTCGGTTCTAATGTGTGCAATCACGACACACGCCAACACACTGAAACCAGCTAACATATGCTGCACCGCAGACACACACCCATTCATTCACTCCAGAGACCCAATATTTTGTCCACCCTCCATTACTAAAGTGTAACTCAGAGTGAACAGAGCCTCACCTCTTCCTGCTGTCCGTGTTTGTTCCAGCCCAGCACGACGCTGTCCAGTCCGGCCCGGAGGGAGCGCTCTATGGCCAGGTCCAAAGTACACCACTGGGGCACGGAGGCAATCTGAACTAAGGACAAGGAAAGTATTCAGACCCCTTCACGTTCTCCACGTTTTGTTGCGCTATCGACCACATCTACAAGCAATACCTCATAATGACAAAGCAAAAAACATCAAATAAATAAAGATATTTGCTTATTGAAAATGAAAACCTGGGGTACCACGCATAGATTGATAAGACATTATACGGGGTTGTGTCTGGGGAATCGGGTCGTATTTTATAGTACCCCTCAGTACGTGGTCTCCCAGGTCCGGTGTTGGAGGCGTGTCACAGAGGCCCACCACGCTGAACGTCTGACCGGCCCACTCGGCTTCATGCCGCACGCGGTGGCTCCAGTTCGCTGTCTCATACGACGTCGTTGATGCCATGTTCCGGGGCAGAGGTTTCAGCTGCCAACACAGCCAGTCACATGATCATGAAAGGGACTCGGGTCGGGGCATTTACATTTAAATTCGGGACAACACCTTGAACGGAGTGAACCGTGCTGCCTGCCATAGGAGGACCTAGTCATGTCCCTCATTGACCACATCCATTCTCACTCAGCTCAAGCCATGTGTTTCCCTCGCCATTGTTCTATCTGCAGGACGCATTAACAGCTGAAAACCTTTATCTCAGGGAGAGACGTTTTGTCCAGTTTTATTATTTTGTTTTGATTCTTCAAACACAATATTCTTTCTGTAACGAAAAGAGCTATAAAGTCAGTTATTCTTATACGACACATCACAAGTAACAGCTGTGTTGATGTTGTGGGGAATTACTTTGGACAGTTATACACAGATACGGAGGATATCAAAGATCCAATTAATTTATTTTACATGCCGCTTGGAGAGAATCCCAAGTTTAGTCAGATTCTCTAACCAGTACAGAGTTAGATATCTCTTTATAACAAAAGGACAGTAAAAGAGATGCCCATTTAATAGGCATGGTGACAGGAACAAGAGGCCAAATGGCCGACACGAACAGATGTTTCATCCTGGTATATGGAGTAGGGGAATGACCCCCTCATTAAGATAAAAGGCTCTCCGGAAAACACGTCTGGCTCTATTCAAATGTGAGGCCTCAGTGTTTCTGAGATGAAAAGAACCTAATGGCTCCACCACCACTATAATCTGTAACTTCCTAGAGGTAAAGGACCTGAGTAACAAGAATAAGAATAAACAATGTTCAGTAAATGTCTCCAGCTTATTCAGGATAGACACGTAAATGTGAGGCAGGTTATTCAGGGTGAGTTTCTTCTGTGTTTACAGAAAGTTAGGAAGATTTTCTGTCAATAACGAAATTCTTTCCAGATCTGAGTGAACCACATATTTGATGCAACCAAATCTTCAAAAGAGGAGTTATATTACACTGTTTAAACTTACTCAGGCTACTTACACATTGTTCATACAAATCTGCAAACACTGAATATAAGCCTTCTTTTGGGACTGAGACCGTGTTTCCAATGTACACTAACTGGGTGGCTACCTGTGGGTATGTGTGGTTGAGCTCCAGAGCTTGGCGGTAGCCCCCCTCCATGACCCTCAGCTCCCACCGAGCCGAGAACGTCCTCCTGCTTGACTGCAGCTCCGCCTGCCCTCTGACCCTGGAGTCTGACCGCAGCTCAAGCAGACCATCGACACTGGAGCGTGACTGATTCAACTGAACCGGAGAGACGGTTCACTCCAACAACAGTTCAATAACAATCATTTCAATTTTCTGCCAGAAAAACTAAAGAAATAAAGGACACATTCAAACAATGCTGTCACACATACCTGTATAGTCAAACCTAACAAATGCTTCACCGGCAACTTTAAAACCCCAGATTTAGGGTTTGTGAGCAGGTACAGCAAGAGGGTGCAGAGGAACCCTGCTGGCCTCATTTCTAATGTTCCATTGAAAAGCATGTGGAGCAACATGATGCCTTCTCCACATGCTTTTCAGTGGGTACCCTGCAGCAAATTCCTCTAACTCAAATTATTAAGTAGAAAATGTCTTTCTCTCTTCCTCTCACTCGCACGCACACACACACACACACACACACACAACAATATTGTAAGTTTAGCTGACCTGAGATGTGACGTTGAGTTGAGTGGGTAGGATAGGTGTCAACTGTGGGGTAGGCTGGACCACCTTCATCATCAACTCCTTACTGGATACAAGCACAGCCATCAGCCGGGGCTGTCAGGAAGCCATTCCATCCAAGATTTAAATGATCAGAGTGTGTGTGTGTGTTATCAATCGTTATACCTGTCTGGCAGGTGGTGTCCCTGGACGATGAGGGCCACAGAGGAGCTGAGCTCAGGGTTCACAGCTACAGAACATCTGAGTTGAGAGTCAGTCAGTCTTCCCCAGGCCTCGACCTACACACACACACACACACACACACACACACACACACACAGTGTACATACGTCTACCTTAAAAGTGTTTTTTTTTGCATGTGTTTGTCAGACAGCCTACTTGTAGAACAGGTCTGGTGTGTCCCTGTAAGCTGTGGTGTATTGTGGCTCTGGCTTCCCTGGAGCCTCCAGGGGCCCCCCAACCCCTCACGTCTCCGACCACCAGCATCCGTCTCCCCACACCCTTCCAGTCCAGTGACACCCCCCTCATGGGCCCTGCAGGGACACGGATATGACACAGGGAGTTAGGCCACAGAGGCCTGACTGAGTACATCATTAACCTCCAGCGCAGTTGCACGGAACCATGCACAGTACATCGCCGATCAACAGTTCACTTCACAACCAGGTTTCCAAGATTTCCCATTCTGTTGTCTTTTTAATTTTTTAATTTTTTATTCATGCGGTGGAACATTCTATTTAACACTGCGCTGGGTTGACTTTGGCTTGCTAGCGCTAGTACTTCTTTTTTTACACCATTATTTTACCAGGTTAGTATGCTAAGAACACATTGTTATTAAAAGCAGTGACCAGTAAGCAATTACAGATAACTGTTTTTTTCGCCTTGTCAGCTTGGAGAGTAGAACCAGCAACCTCACGTTTTCTGGCCCAACGCTCTTAACCACTGGGCAACCCTACCACCCTCGGCATTTGGTGTGCTTTTTAAAACTGTGTTACTGGAAAAAAAAAAGAAAAAAGGCTTCCATTTCTGTCAGTGATGTTAGCTCATCTGCTAACCTGTAAACTGGGCAGTCAGGACGGTGTCTAGGCTGTAGGGCCAGTTTGTATGCAGTGAGAAGGGAGGGGTTAGAAACAGCAGTGCGGCCACATGTCCATTGGCTATGCTGACGTTGAGGCCAGATGCCAGCAGCCTGTGTCCGTCCACAAAGACGTGAGCCCTGGAACGCAGCTCAGACAGGACCCCGTGAACAGAGCATCGGGCCTGGGAGCAGGAGGAGGAGAGGCAGGGAGAGAAAGAGTTGGAAGGGAAGCATGTTTTCTCCCCAAATGTCTTATTTAGTATAGTTTGCTTGTGCAACTCGCCTCTAAAAAGTAAAGGCTGAAGTAATTCAAACAAAGTGAAGCAATCCAGACAACCAAATTAACTCCAAACCCCAGAATTACAGTAGGTATTAACAAATAATTCTGAGTGAGGCTTGGTGGACTAGATACAAATCTACCTCCATTGTTGGTGGGATCCCTCGTTCTTGAAGCCAATGCCAATTGTGCCACAGGTTTCCTGTCAGGTCAGTAGTCATGGGACCCTCCTTCAGCTGAAGCTTCAGTCCTGCTAATCGAGCGCCGAACTGGGACAAGACTGTCAGGTTCTTCACCTCCCCAGAACCAAGCTCTATCTGAAAGCACAGCAAAGTCAGTTCACGCTGACCAGACGGGTTCCAATCACTGTGGTCAACCCTGTTCATTTTGGCTCATGTCGGTCCATGTCGGTTCATAACGATTCATGTCGGTTCATGTCGGTTCGGTTTGGCTCACACATGTGAAGGTGTATTATTGTATGTTTCTCACCTGTACACTGTTGTTCTCTGACAGACCCCAGTTCCTCAAGATGTCCATAGTGTGGTTGACATGACTCTCCACTGTTATAACCCCTGTGCTGTCCACTGTCACCTCTTCAATCAACTGACACAAACAGGGGTCTTGCCATCAAGACAGACATACACTGACCACACATTTGCTCTTTTCAAACAAAGTAGGAATTTGAGAATAGGTCAAGAGAAATAAGTGGATATCGAATGCGGTATCTTTGGTATTCAGTTCCTCATATCTAAAGTTCTATTAGAGAATGCAGAAAGACAAGATTTTCATGAAAGTAAAGAATAATATCTTGACAGATTTCTCTTCCTTCTATCCTTTCTATTGTTTTTCACTGATATCAAAAGCATCTGGGTGAAAACAACACCTGAGTTACCTCAAACCCTTTTCCTTTTAATGTTAGGTTATTATTTCATTACAATGAGTGCATAAGAAGTAGAGAAAACAGCCAAAAAGAAAGCCCTTGTTTTTTGGGACAATAGTTCAAGGCCAGTTTTCTCTGAACAGTTATCTATTAAGTATTGCTGTTGACCAGCTTACCTGCTGGCTACCACCGGAGTAGTGCAGGAGCCAGTGGTAGGAGCCGTTGCCATGGCTCTCCAAAAGCATTGCCATGGTAGCATTGTCAGGGAGGCCCACCCTTTGTAGCAGGGGCACAGAGTGGTTGAGACAGGCCGACACTTCCTGCCTACCCTGACACACACAAATGGAGGTGGACACAGCATCGTTCATCTCTGGTTCTGGTTTGTAACGGCGAATCAATGAAAAGAAAAACAGTGTCCTACCTTTGTGTTTCTCAGGGCTATCAAAGCCTGTAGTTCCCTGTCATCAGTCGCCGTAGAGATGCTAGCGTCTAATAGTGTTTGGGTGATGGCCAGTGAAGCAGCAGCTTCCATCTTTGCTGGACTGCCCCATTTCTATAATAACAATGTATAAAATATTGGTTATTTTTATTGGTGATTATTGGCTCCCACAGCTGGAGATAGTTGGCACAGTAGGGGATCCGGGTGTCAGGTACCCCAGCAGTGCTTCCGATCAGCAAATGAAAGGTTGCTAGGTAGAATCCCAGAGCCGTAGGGTGAAAAATATGTTGTTCCGTCCCTGAGAAAGGTAGTTAAGCCTTTTAGCTCTGTTGTTGAAAATGATGTGTCTTCTCAGACAAATTACTAGGTAAAAAAATAAATAATCTAATGTCAGTTTTGCACTTTTCATCTACAGTGTTCAGGTTAGGACATTCATCAACAATCAGCAATTGTTTTTACTATTTTATTATTTATTTATTAAATACATATCCATATATATTACTTCATATCATGATCTGCACAGTAACTCTCTTATCCTTTTTCTTTTTCTTATCCTGTTAAGCACTTTGAAATGCATTTTATTTAAGAATGTATGCGCACCAAACAACAGACAGCAGTTGGACACGCAAAAAAAAAACCAAGAGAATAGAATATTTGCTGGTACCTGCAGCGCAGTGCAGTTGGTGTGGTACACAGCTGCCCCCTGCAGGCGATGTCCCGTCATCACCGTCACAGAGCCACTCACGACACACCCCCTCAGCTGTAGCCACGCCTCTGTACTGTAACCCTGTGAGTCTGTCCCTCCCCCGGCGGTGACCACCACCTTACTCTGGTCCGGTAGTGAGCCCAGCACCGTGAGGTTGTGACTGAGGTGTCCCTCCAACCTTGGCCCAGGCCTGGCCCCAGCGGTCAGCCTCAAGGAACCAGTCTGCTGTCCGTACACGCTCGCGTCCAACATGGCCGTCCAGACACTCCGGTCATCTGTACCCACTGAGCCGTTAAGACGGACCTGGGAGGGGAGGCCAAGGCCCTGTGGGGAAAAGGGGGGGCCATGACTCATCTATGTGACATGACTCATTTATATGACCTTCTTCAGGCCTGGATTGGATTCATTGCAATTTGTATAAATAAACACTTTTCTGTTTAAAAAACAGTGCATTATGTTAGAGACATTATGTTTTATTGCACACTATGGACAGTGCTTGATTTGAAATAAAATAAGTGCAGGAGCTGCCTTTTTCCAAGGTCCATTAGAACAGTGTATGTCATGGCCCTTAAATTTCTCCCCTCAAATTATCACAATGACTGGCAGAATCTATTTTTAGCCCATGTACATTGAAATGGAAAGTTGCTGGTCTCTGATCCAGTAGTTCTAACATCTACCGTTGTGCTCTTGATCAAGGCACCAAGTACACCTATTGTAGGATCTTGTATGAAACACAGATCAGCCCCCCCGTACACATATCTGGAGAGCCGCAGACACTGAATCACAACCATGCTTTTCGTGGTTTTGGCCTTTGATTTTTAGGCTAAAATGGGGTTAAAAAGGGGTTCAGGTGAGGGCCTGGAAACAATTAGCTTTTCTAATAGGTATTTAACCACAACCAAATATGTATATGTTTATTAAATGTTTCCCCATTTCAACCAAATACAATAAGGTAAGATACTTAAACAGGCAAAGGCATAAGGGAGGCAAGGTAGCTAGAGATATTTATTCAGAAAAATACCAGAACAGGGGAGATCTGTAATTTATTTATGTACAGCAGGGAAGTTGTTGATTCTGCTATTATAATATATTTTAGAGGAAATGTGGCTGGCGACAACATCAATGCTTAGCTTAGGCTAGCAACAACATAAAATAAGCATAACTTACCATGCTTAAAGCCAGGTTAACAGGTGGATTCGCGCACATAGAGTGTCTTGGGGCCAGTTTTAGAAAAGTGTGAGAGGGGAAGCACGGCTGCTCTTGTAGATATCCCAATTTCCCACAACTTGGAACAGCGTTGACTCAGTTCTAAGTAAAGTATGAGTACTAACGCTCTGTTAGGCTGGATTCACAGACAAGTGGGGAGTAAACATAACTCACGACAGGAATGTGTAGGCTACTCTCCATTGTTGGACTGAAAAAAGTTCATGTTAAGCGCTCCAGACAAGTCCAACACAAGTCATGTGCCTATAAAGTCACCTGTTTACGTTTGCAAATCAATAAGTGACAGCTCTGGCCTAAGTCAAGCACTAACCACGCGTGACCAATTAACGTCGTCAAGCATTTTTGATTAATCGCACGCATTAACGCGTTAACTTTCACAGCCCTAAAAAAAACAACATACAAGAACATCAACAAAAAAAAACTCCCCACCTGTATCAACGGACAGTCTGACTCCGTAACCCACAGCAACATAGTCCTTCCATTAGGGCCCAGGTCTCCTTTGGCTCTGACCTGACACGAGTCGGCTGTAATCAGCAGGGCCCCGGCCCTTTCGGGGCCGTCTGGAGCCGAAGCCTCTATGCTGGTTTTCCGGGGGAGGCCCCGGGCCCAGAGGCCGGGGAAGGAGTGTACCAGCGAGCCTGAGAGGTGTGCTGCCGGCCTGCATGACTGGTCCAGCTCCAGCATTAGATTACTGCTGTCCATCTTCAGGGTACAGTGCAGGGCCAGTTGACATGGGATCACTGAGAGGAGGCCGTGAAACGCCAGTGACACAGGGAGTCCTGCGCTCTGTGGAGACATGTGGAATACACACCTGGCTCATTTAGAAATACGAGCGCACACACACACACACACACACACACACACATGCGCACACGCGCGCACACGCACGCACACACATGCAGTACGTACTCACAAACCCTAACCTTAACCACACCCATAAACCCTAACCACACACATAAACCCTAACCACACCCATAAACCTTAACCACACCCATAAACCCTAACCACACACATAAACCCTAACCACACACATAAACCCTAACCACACACATAAACTGAGTAGTAACATGAACGCACACTTTAAAAACTCCAGCCATTCTTCCATGAAATACACATCTACACTTTCAATTAATCTGAGGAAGATGTGTCACAATTAGAGCACAAAACCTATTTTCTATATCTCTATCTCTTTATGTAAAACCATTCCCTGACATTATACAAGGTATACTCCTCTTTCTCCCCTCTATCTTCTCCCTCTCTTAACTCTGGCCCTCTCTATCCTTCTTCTGTTTTCCTCCATCTCTCTCTCTTCCTTTCCCTTACCCTCTCTCATCAACCCCTCTCTCTCTCTTTCCCCAGGCACTAAACAAACCGGAGGAATCTGTCCAGCTGCATCCACAAAGCTCTGACAATCACATGCTTGCACGTGCACACACAAGCTCAAACACACGCGCGCGCAGACACACATGCGCAGACACACACGGGCGCAGACACACATGGGCATGCGCGCGCAAACACCCACAGCAGTCACTACATACAGCGACACTTCCGCTGTTTATATGTACTCCATAGGGGTCCTGATCCAGACAGCAGACATTCAGCTTTACAAAATCATGCTGTGGACCACGTCCAAAATGGCACCCTGATCCCTATACAGTACACTACCGTTGACTTGTATTCTCTAGTGTGCCGCTTGGGCCGCAGGGATGGTGTTCTGTCACTACAGTGAGGACCAGAGGGAAATGAGCTCCCCAGATTTGCCTTTGTGGCTTTGAGGACGACTCCCTTGAAGGACATCAGGAGGAGTCGGCTAGGTGGATAATAGGCAACCATTAGGACTTCAGCCATCTCCTGGCGTTTCAGCAACGTCAACGTGGCCGTGATTCAGACACGGGGCTGTAACGATGATTAACAGCCCGGCTAATGTTCTGTTGGTGGGTGGTTATTACCTCAGAGTCTGTCAGCCAGAAATGCCCTGTCAATGTCTTGGCTGTGCAAAAGCTGTCCAAGGCAGAGACAAACGGTATTCACGGTGGTACTTCAGCCCCGCACTAAGACATCAGATGTCCTCAAATGGCATGTGCCGGCTCTCTTCCTGTCTGCGCTTTCTTTTCTCCGTGTTTACCTGTAATGCCGGGCAGTGGTGGGTCACATTGAACACCCAGTGAGCCTTGTTCTCCCTGGAATCAGCCCTGATCCGGCACCGGCCCAACTCCAGCTCCACACCGGGCCGGTCCCCGGTTGAGATGCCCAGGACCAGGGCAGCGTGAAAAGGGAGGCCCAGGGCCTGGAGCTCCCCCAGGGAGTGGCGGATGGAGCTCCTAAAGCTGAGCTGGGGGAGGCAGGAGGTCACAGCCAGGCTGGCGGCCCCCGTCCTCTCTCCTCGGGTGTGAAGGTATGTGTCCAGACGTGTGTTGCAGCCGGAACGGACCAAGGAGGTGTTCACTGAGAAGTTCAGTGGGAGGAGAGGCTGTGGAGGCAAAAACATGTAGATAGTAAACATCCCATAGGACAACTTAGTTGACATGTTTTATTGTGTGGCTAAATCAAATCATTATAAGACATTCACCAATGATTGACACAACTGAATTTATTGACATGGGATATAAACGTGAGAAAGCATCGCAACATCTGCCTTATGCAGTAAAGCAAAGAGTAGGCTCAATTCTTTCTGCTTTTTTCCGCAGGGAAAATGGTCGAGGTCACTTCCTGGTCCTGCCATGTCATTGGCTGCCATTTTTTTCACCGAAATGCTCATAGAAAAAGAATTACGTTGACCAGAATGAATATGCCTGTTCCAGTAATTCTGTCTCCAAGGCACTACCTGTAAAAGGGCACAGCGATGACGGACAACCAGGTCTACAGGTCCTTTTGTCGGCTCATCTACATGCTCAGGGTGGGGTCCTCTGGTATAACAACGTAGTAATGTTGGAGGACGGCCCTGAGGGAAGCATTTGGTGCTTGGCTAATTGGCCCCCCAGGTCGCAGCATGGAGGTCCAAGGAGACCCAGGCATTGCTCTGTGGTCTGTGGGAGCAAAAAGCACGTACCTCCATGGGTGGACCAGCGACGCTTCCGGAGCACTGGGCCGTGAGGCGGTCGTTAGCAGCAGCTATGGCGGCATCTGCTGTGCAGCTCATCTGTGAAAACAGAAACCCCATCGACACGGTTTGTTTATCAAAGAGGGAGAACATGGAGGAATGTATGGTATATGAGTTGGAGGGCACAAAGTTCCTACATCTGTGATGTCAGAGGCCCTTTAACCATCAAACATGCAGAAATTGAGAAAATCTTTTTTAATTTCGATTATAAATTTGTATGGCAAATATTTTCTTCCGATTTTACCTGAAACATCACCCAGCGGGCTTGGCAGAGCCTATGATTGAAACAAGCCTTTTAGCTTGTTATCATACTGCTCGTTTAACCAAGAGGTACTCACCAGTACCTACACTCTTTGAGGAAAAATTGTTGACTGGCCAACAACCATGATTAAGCTTGCATGCACCCGAACTACCAAAAGGAATCACTAGAGTGCAACTACGCAGGGCGACGCTGTCTGAACCCACCAACCCCACCAACCCTAGATAGTGCTACACCAATTTGCATCATCACATTCGAGGCCCATGAGCAAGTATTGTGATCTTTTAATTTGTCTCAGCGAGGTATAACATGTTTTTTTTTGTTGCTGTTAGTGTTGGTAGTAACTCACAGCATCATTACAGTAACTCACAGCATCATTCACTCACCTGTAATGATGTAGGTATCACTCCTTTGAGGTGCTTCAGATGGTGCAGCAGAGACACAGTAAGACTGGCCGTTTTATTGGCTCGGGCAGCTTCCACTAACAGGGTCAATGTTCTCTGTTTGTCCACCTGAATGGCCAACCCTGAACTCACAACCTCTGGCTTATCCTAGATTTAAAAAAAAAGGCTTACTCAACTCAAAATCCATAAGATAATTGAACACCCATAGAGAAACAATGTAAGATTTAATTGTATAACAAATGGCTTGAAACCAAATCAATTTTTATTTTTTATGGATATTTTAGATCTTGGCTAGAAGCATTTTAAAACCACACTGACCTTTTTCAATATATTGACCAGATATCTCAAGTAATACTGTATAAAATCAAATTAAATTTAATATTCTTACCAAAATACAGAAGAGAGGTAAAATGGAGGATAGGATGAAGAAAGAGGAGGATGAGATGAAGATGATGACATAAAGTAAGAGGAGAAAGAGATTAAGAGGAGGAAGACAAAAGAGAGTAGGATGACACTTCACCTGGTAATGGCCTGTAGCTTGCAGGGAGCTGGGTAGGCCTCTCTGGACCAGGGCCTTGCATTGATGCTGTAGCCGTGTTTGGAGTTCCCATCGTGGGTAGACCAAGCCAGTCCTGACCGCCTCCAACTCAGCCTTTAGGCCCTGAGCCCCGACCTTTAGCTCCACCCACGCTGTGAGTCTGTCCTCCTCCTGGTTCCAACTCACCCGAGCACTGCTGTTATCTGGTATGCCTGAGACAGTGGTGACAGAGAGTGGAGACAGACAGTGGAGACAGACAGTGGATAAAGACAGTGATGACAGACAGTGGATAAAGACAGTAGAGTCAGACAGTGGAAACAGACAGTGGATACAGACAGTGGATACAGACAGTGGTAACAGACAGTGGTGACAGAGAGTGGTGACAGACAGTGGATACAGACAGTGGATACAGACAGTGGTGACAGACAGTGGTGACAGACAGTGGTAACAGACAGTGGTAACAGACAGTGGTGACAGACAGTGGATAAAGACAGTGGTGACAGAGAGGGACAGAGAGATAAAGAAGGACAAGCGGGAGATGGAAAGAGAGAGGGATCTACCGGCAGTATGGAGCCAAAGGGATGAGTGAGATAACTGGCCACTGACTCCACCCTTCCCTGGTCTGTCCAGTCGGCGGCTCAGGTTCACACACAGAGTCTCCTCGCCTGCTCGAGCACACAGCCAATCGCGGGCCCCATCCATCTCTTTTCCCGGCATGCCAATCTTTTCTTCCCAGGGGTCTCCGGGGTCCTGCTCATGATTCAGCTCCACACTGTAAACAGCCTGGTTCACTGTCACTCTCAGCTGCCCTGCAGTGCACACACACCACACACACACGTGCACACATCATACACACATCACACACACACACCACACACAGCACACACACATGCACACACACACGCACACACACCACACACACACGCACACACATCACACACACACACACCACACACATCACACACATCACACACACACACATCAACTAAATAATGCATCACTGTGTGGACAACACACACCATTACTTTTCACCCACTTCGTAAAGCTTTTTCAACCTTCTGGACTCATTTGAATGAGTCTCAATCCATTCTTGGGTCCAAGGGATCCACCATACCTTCAGTAAGCCAGTCTGACTGCCCCAGGGCCCCTTCCAGACTCAGGCCTTGAGGCAGAGCAGCGAGGCTGGGTAAGGAGTGCCTCAGGTCCCCTGCGAGAGCCACCCAGCGCACTGGGGAACCTGCGGACTGCTCCAGTGTCCCGTCCACCCGGGCCTGCAAGACATGGCCTCCCTGCTGGCACAAACCCTGCACGGAGAGTCTTGCAGGAAGAGGAAATGATTAAACCAGTAGAGGAACTGTGCTGGAGACGGACAGACAGTGCCAGTGTGAGACAGATCAGTGGTGTCATATAGAACAGATGAATCCAGTGACTGTAATGATAGTCTACAGGCCCCTTTAAAAGGCTTAAAATGTTACCGTCTTAAAATCTATCTCTATATAAAACATAAAACATCAATAAATAAACAATGATGTGGTATCGATTGTAAATGTCTTCATCCCCTGGAGGTGTTACTTGGTGAAAGCAACAATTACTGCTGTAAATAGTTTGGGAAAAGATTCTCCTGATATTGAACAACTATTAGCAACACAACTATTATTTTTGTAAAATTCCTGAATCTCAGTACAATTTGTTCTGAGTCATTAACGGATAGCAATTCACCCTCGCCTCCAGTGGGTTCTGAAGAAACCAAGAGAGGGCAGAAGTATGGAACTGAGATCATCCCATCGTGAGGACAACCTCACCTATCTGAGGAGATGTTGGCAGACATGCTGAAGTTCAGCTCAGTGGCTACAGCAGGCAGCAGACTCTGGTGCACGTTCATCTGCCCACCCAGGCCTCTGGTACCCCCCAACAGGGAGTGGGAGACCTGGGCCTCCAGCAAGGCTCTGTTCTTCCCATCAACCCTCACCCACAGAGAGCTGCTAACCCTGCCAGGCATCGTAGACTGGTCTGCAGTGAGCTGGGCCTGGAGGACACAAACACGTATTGACAAATCAAGTCAATGCATTGAAACATAACCAGGAATTATTTTAAAATGTGCTATTCGCTGTATGTTGCTTTTTCTCCCCCTAGGCACTGTTTTTATGGACCCCTTAATTCTCACCTTAAATAGAAAATGGATAAATAAAATCAGGAGACACACGGATCAAAAACAGAAAATATATGTATTTTTTAGGCAATTTGATTAATAAAACATTAAGTTAAAAAAAGGACATTGCTGATCCACCTTCAATGTGTTTGGGATCTTGGACTGGAAGGGGTGACTTAGAGAGGAATACAGGTCAACCCTGTCTGACGATCCATTCAAATTAATAGAAAACTGAAGGAGAAGAAAACCGCTTGCTGAGCTCTACAGTCATAAAGGAGCGATATTTTGTTCAGGTAGGATTAATGGCTGTGGATTCACAGTTCTTCTTACTTGACAGTGTTGCTGGTCAATCCCAGCCTTCCCTCTCGCTAGGTAACTAAACACACTATTGTTTTGGAGATTCCAGGACACAGCTCCCTCCACTATGGCAGATGAGGGAAGCTTCAACTGAAACAGCAAAAAAAAAGATAAGCTAAGGTCAATCTTAATAGTCTAAAATCACTTCCTCTCTTCTCACTGACACCATAGACGAGGAGATAGGGTAGGGGAAGTCACGTCACATTATTGAGATGCGCCCCAATGCAGGACGTCCATGACAATACATGTAATTTCCCTTGTAGACCGGGCCTTACCTGGAGCAGGTGGGTAAGGTTGGCTCGAACTTTGACCCCGCGTTGTGGTGAATCTGCAGGGTTAAGCTGCACCTGTCCATGGAACATCAGTTTGTTCTTCTTTCCCACCCGAAGCCTGCCACGCACCTCTCTCTGTGTCTGTGGAACGACATGGCAGCCATAGGATTAAATAAAAAATGGAACCATAAGATCTTTGTAGGAATGAATTACATTTCTCTGCTTTGCAATTTATTCCACACACGTTAGAGGCCCCAATAAAAATAACAATCTGCTTCAATTGGATATCAATACTGTATAAATATGTAAATATTTCTACAGTACTGATAAATATGTCTTGGTCTTTGTGATTTCATACTGAAATTCCAGGCATTGTCATAATATATCATCACAAATTCCAAGTTTAATTTTAACCTCAAGGTATGGAAATATGATTATAAAAACACTGGGCCACTACAGAGATTCCAATTCATTTTCCACGTGTTGCTCGGCTACAAGCCTCAGCTGCTTAATTTCAATGTATGGATCAATGCACTACAGAAGACAATAGCCTCTACACACACTTAGACTGGAGATGATTGGAGATTCCATTTAATGCACCATTGTTTCTGTCGAAAAAGACTGTGTCAGAACATTGGTATTGATATACTGGAATGTGCCGGGTGTAAATCACCCTACCTGGTTGCTGGATACTATGACACACACTTCGGAGTCATGGGGGATGAGCTCAGAACCGAAAGGGTGGGTCAGTGAAGAACACATCTGAAGAAGATACAAAGACAACATCCTTTAGAAAGACTCTTGTAAAAACCTTTTCTATCCTGAAAATCAAGACCCATATAAAAAGTGTCTCGGAGTTGAATTGCTGATAATACATTAGATGGACCTGATCCAGATCACCACTCCTTTGAGACTTTATTCAATACAAAGGCCGAAAAAAACAGTCCATCTGGATTTTGCATGAATTAGACTATATTGACACTTGACAGTCCTCGATCACATGATCCTGATGTTTAAATGCATAGAAATAGACTGAATAGATCAGGAGTACCTATTCAAAGTACTCCCCTGTCCTTTCTATTTGTATGCATTTACCCCTATCTGATAAGAACTATGTAGATTGAATGTAAAACAGTCCCAGGAGTGGTCCTGGACTCACAAAAAGCCTGGGTTGCTTGTATCCCAGGGTGACAGTATGAATGGCTTCCCTGTTCCCATAGAGACGGGCTTTGGACTCCAGGATGTAAAGGCCCTTGTGGAGGTTGATAGTGAAGGTCTCCTGGAGAAGGAAAAACTGAAGAAAGTTCTGGAACGGCTGTCTGTAGGTGATATTGGAAGGGGCCGTTATAACTTTGCATCTCTTAGGATTACAATTGAATTTCCATTTAATGTCATCATGATTAGCGTCAACATAATGTTATATTCGATCAGACACACTGAGAACCCCAATATGCGGATGCATACCGAAGGAGCAACACAACTCTCTTCTGATAAATTAGTTTGTCCTTCCTTAGCTCCTCCACTCCTCCCTCCAGCTCCAACTCAAACGACGGGCTTTTGGGCTCTGATAAGCTCATCTTCATCGTCACCATCCTCTTCGTCAGTTTCTGGTGAATGAAAATGTGTACATCAAATTGTTCATGGGCAGCATGAGTACATACTTTTAAGAATGTTGCCAACTCCCAGAGGCCACTTCAGCTACCTTATCCACTGCGGTTAGTTCTGCTGTCAGGCTGAGGTTGTGATTGCCGTAGCCAGAGGTCAGCTGCAGGGTCCGGCCCTGTTTGGTGTTCTCCAGAGAGAGGTCTCCTCTCAGGGCGGGGCTCCACACAGAGGACAGGGTACAAGAAGCCTTCAGGACCCGCTTACCCACCATTCCCCAGCCACTTGCCTGGAAGTACGTACAGTAGAATGCATGGCGAAGAAACGTGACCCCTTGTCTGGGTGATAGAAATTCCTTATTTGGCCACGCCCACAATGTCAAGACATTATGTCAAGTCAATATGTCCAGTCAATATGTCCAGTCAATATGTGACAATGTTTGCTATAACAAATTCAATATATCAAGACAAAATGTCCAAAAAAAAATACTACATGTAAAGTCAATATTTCAAGACCATATTGGATGTCAAGACAAAATGTCAAGACAATATGCCAAGACAAGCAGGAGGCCTCTTACCTTGAGGTAGGTGACAGCAGGTGTGTAGAGGTGTAAGCGGGCCTCTACGTCCTTGTTCCTGTCCCTATAATATCCCTCCAGCATGAGGTTAGGGACGGTCAGCCCCTTGCGAGCCGTGAGTTCAGAGGTCACCTGGTAGGTGTGGCGCTGTGGCTGGCTCAGCTTGTGGGTTGTGTGCACATATAGCCAGGGGCTGTCCATGTTAAACGTGCCTGGAGACGGCACACGCAAAGTTACACGCACGCAAACCCACTCAAACACACACATTTTAGTACTGTATATTCAGCAATTGAGAACATTACTCAATCAAGAATACAACTGAAGAGGGGCCAACATGGCAGGTCCCTGGAGAAGCAACGTCAGCAGAGGTTCATTATCACCTGTACGCCACAGTCCTTCAACCTGTCATTACCTTCACATTTCCTCAGAAAGGCTTTGGTGGTGGCTTTCCAGTACAGTCCAGCTACCAGCGGCGTCTCATCGTTGTAGTTGACTCTGAGGTGGGTTCTGCTCTCCGTACCTCTCTGCCTCAGGTGTGAATGCAGGAGCTGGGTCCTGTAGTTCAAATACTTCTCTGGGACCTGCAGGCTGAACTGGAGAAGAGGCTTGGTTGGGGGATCAGATGGAGCATGGAACATTCAATCATTTTAAAAAAATGCGTTAGTATTACTAAACCTATAGAGTTTGAGATCTGCATGATGAGAATGTCCGTCTATGAAGTAGCACAGATAAGCATTGAGAAATGATAGAAAAAGATAATAGATGCTGTTCTGTGTGAAATTCCCATGGTGATGATACTTGCATTGATAATTAGAGTGAATAAAGACTAAAGAATGAAGACCTAAAGACATGACTGAGAGATACTGGCCAGATACTAGAGCGGGTTAGGGTCGTAAAATTCCAGAAGCAATCCCAAATTGCTAAGGTTTTCCAGAAATCCCAGTTAAAAGATTCTGGGAATCCAAAGGGAATAGACAGAAAACCCAGCCAGCATTTCTGTAAAAAACCCTTTTTTTGAAGTGATTGGAATTTTGCAACCCTACATAGTGTTGGTCATAAAGTGCAGTGAACCTCAAAGGCATAGCTGGTGAGGTTGTGTCTGGACTGGTTCCTGAAGGACTGGCTGAGGTGGAGCCGGCGCTTGTTGTTGATCTGATCCCAGTGTTTCCCATAGCTCATGTCCACACTGGACTTGGTGTGACTTGGGCACTCCTCATGCCTCAGGTGGACCTGAAGGAACGACATGGGCATAAGGATGAGGGCCAAGGCAGAAATAAGTGTATTCCACTCTGATATATTCTAATATATCATGGACAGAACCAGAATCAGAAAAGGTTTTATTGCCAAGTAAGTTTCACAACAAACAAGGAATTTGTTTTGGCCATTGTTGCAACAATTAATACAAAAGGAATAAGGGAAGCAAAAACAAATAAGAACAGTGGACTGAGCATAAATATAGTAGACTGTGCATTAGTGCATTAATGTTCTGTCATCATATGCAATTCCGTTGTAATCTGTTCTGTTATATTCTGTTCTCTTCTGTGGTATTCTATACTAGTATATTGTGTTCTGTCATCATATGCTATTCCGTTATATTGTGTTCTGTTCTATTCCACTATTCCACTATTCTATTCTGTCCCTTTCCTGTAAAGGGTTCTAAACATGCCAGAGATACATTTCATTCACATGGTTCCAGTGGTTCTGTTGTTTGATGCACTGTGCTGGCCACTCTAATTTTAACTGAGATTTATGAATGCAACTCCAATTTTAAACTTTGAACATTTATGAATGTGTCAAAGTTTAAACAAAGCCCCACAAAAATGGCGTTAACGCACTGACATTTCTGGCCGCCAATGTTTACCTTGTGGTTAATGGCGGCGGTGTTGGAGCAGTAGAATTCATGTTCGAAACTCGTATGGTACGTCTGGTTGGGCTCCGTGTCACTCCTCAGGCTCTGGGCCGTGTGGCACTCCTGACGGAGGAGGCGTGCGTCCTCTGCGAAAGGTCAAAGGTCGGTGTAACATAGCCAGTGGCAGCAGAGCAGAGGTCCACGGAGGGCCTCAGCCTGTCAGTCAAGTCACACTCACCTCCCAGGCCATATTTCAGCCTCAGCGCAGAGCTCTGCAGCGAGCCCTTCTGCTCCATCAGCCCCAGGATCCGGCCACCCACCACTCCAGGCAGCAAGAGCTCCGCTTCAGCGGAGTACTGCCTCGGCCCGTCATTCTGCCTCCGCTCCAGAACCACTGTGGATAACCGAGCAGTGACGATGGATTTACTACACCTTCGCAAACACGTCATAACGCACAGAACCGGTGCGCCGCAAACTGTAGCTATCGGATCCATTGTTCAATAGTTTTGGTGGGGGTACCGGAGAGGGAGGCGGCTTCTCTGAAAACGTTGTGCAGAGTGGCAGACATGCTGGTCTTTCTGCCGAGTCCGCGGGTGATGTTGGCAGAAAGGATCATGGGACGGCTCTCTGTGGCCACTTTGGCTTCTAGATGATAGCGCAGCCTCCGCTCTGAGAGGAGGGTCTGGGCATCAATCAGTCCCTGTGGAAACCAAATGTATTTAAAAATCTAGACTTCAAGGGACACTATTGAAAAAAATAGCTGAATCAAAAAACACCACAGGGACAACACCATTTTCTTGTCTCCTCCTTACCAGGATATAGCAGTGATGCACGTTGTCTATCAGAAGCTCAAGTTTGCCGGTCCACATATTCCTCAGTTGGTCAAGTTGTCCTGACAGAAAAACACCACGGACGTCAAATGTCGCAGCAACAGGACAAGTCAGTTCAATAGGGTTGTGTCTAGTTCAGACACTTTGTTCAAACAGAATGGGAATTCTTTCACACACTTTGACTGTCTACTTGAGCCAAATAGACAGGCCGAGATTGCACTTTTGGAGAAATTCAACCGTTTCTACTGCACACAGCGAGCACAGCTGAAGCGTTTTTTTGGGGGATTTTAAATAATATTTGAACCCAGGTCAAATCTAATTACCTGTGATTGACCTGTTAAGAGAATGAAAACCAGACCACAATGAAGTCAGTTCAAAAAGGCTGAATACCCTGGATGGTGACAGTCTTGAGTGGGTGGCTAATCCTGAAAAGCAGCCTATCGGGCTGGAAGGCCAGGTCTAGAGACACGTCCCGCGGGATGGAGGACTGGGGGGTGGCCAGGAGGAGGTGGAGGGAGGCCTCTCTGGGAAGCCAGGAGCCCCTCTAGAACACAGAAGAACAAAGACCTTATTCACCAGATTATTGTGTAGGTGTGTCATTCACAGGCCCATTTGTAGGATGGTGTACTACACTACCCATAATGCTTTACAAGAAAATCAGCAGGTTCAGTCGGATCACAGTTTCAGACTCGCCAGTTGGCTGTGTCAGTGCAAGACTGGGGTCCAAATCCTGCTCGCAGATTAGCCCAGGGGTGGTCAGCACGGTCTGTGTTTGGGAGGTTAGTAATTGTATATAGCTGCCTTGTCTCCTCATACTCTAGCAACTTCTTGCAGCTGCTAGGGCACCTCAGAGATAAATCTAGGTAGAAGGCCAGGGAATGCGTTCCTTCTGGCGCATAAGAATTCAGGTGTAGACCTTTTGGTTGAGCGGGCAGCATGACACAGACCAGAATGGCATCCTATGTGTCTCGGAAGACATAACTCAACACTGAGTCTGCTGGAAGTTGCTGCAATGAAGCAGGACCATAATCACAAATTGGATGTTGGAATTTTGGGAAGAAAAATGGGGTTAAAAAAAAGGTGATTCACTTCACAAAATGCATGTGATAAAGTGAAGATATTTTGAGTGCAGTCAGTGCAGTTGCTTCTCACAAATTGTGGCAGATAGCCAGACACTTTGAGGATCTGACCAGTAACTGACAGGATTTTTGTCAGGGGGGGAATCTGTCGGTCTGTTCTTCAGCAAGACAGTTAACCCTAATTACACCCAAGTGGCAGACGTTTGCACTTCTCCATTTTAAAGGGTTTGGATTAAAAGCAGAAGTAACATTTCTGTTGGAGCTTAGGTTAAATTGACAACAAAATAAATTGAGCTATTGCTGGTTTAGTCGAACACAGTATGTGTAAAAAAAAAGGAACAAAGGCCACACTGCCATGTTGATCGGTTGAGTCCAAGTTGAATCTCGTAGTAGGAAAGCAGTATCCGACTTTGGGCTTTCGCAGAAACACCTACACTGACTTCCCTCATCAACTTTCATCTACAGGCGGGTACTCTCGGCTTACAGGTTTTTTCTGAGTACAGTAGTTCTGAATGTGTACTAGAGTACCCATAATGCTTCACTGTTCTCCCGCCAACGCTCTTGAACGTAATTTAGTAATTGTACACTTGACTAGTAACTTGACTGAGGGCTAACCAGTGATTGTACGTACGCACCACAATCAAAGCAGGGCAGACGGCAGGGGAACATGTTAGATTGACGGTACCTGTGTCAACAGAGAGTAGGCCGCCTCCAGCAGGTACTGGTGAAGGCCTCTATCCAGCTTCAGCAGCCTGAGGGAGAGATGTGCAGGCCCAGGGGGGGGGAAGGAAAGCCCCGTGGTAGACAAGGGGTAGGAGACATTGGAGCACAGCTGCCAACCCACCATCTTAGACCCTGGAAGAGAAATACAAAATGGCTGCTTGTCCACTCGTTTTAACACACCAAACATGCTGGAAATCTTGCATAGCAACTGCAGATACATCATGTACTAATCTTAGATAACCTATCTATTGAGAAACAGATCTCTATGACTGTCACGTGTAATTGACCCCCAGGCCTATCTTAAGATGGATGCACTGACAATAAGTGGCTCTGGAAAGTAGCATCTGCAAAATGGCTAAAATGTCAAAAGTCAAAATGTCTCATTGCGTTTTATTATTTAATCAGCAAGGCCTGGATCTTACTGTAACTTCACATCTGCAAGGAGGAAGACACTAGGATGCTTGCACAATTGCACACAACAACGTCCACTTGGATATTTCCAGGCTTGACCTTAGTTACTCCCTGGAATGTTTTGTACACTTGAGTCTCGGGACAAACTCACATGTTTTTGGGGTGCAGGTGGTTCTCTCCACACGACTCTTGGAGCCTCTCGTCTCCTCCCTGTGATCTCCATTCACATGAATTATCCTGGAGCTGTGGCACAATGAGTAAATATTGAAAAAAAACATTTGTCCCCTACTCCAATTCTATGGAGCCCCACAATGTGGCTGTTTTTTTCCCTCAGAACGAGTGTTCAGACTCATTCAGTTTTGTTCTCCTTTCCACTGCAACATGTAAACACTGTTGTTTCAGTGAAAAATACAACCATGCAATGTGATTCAGTAGTCACAGTGGTATTGGCTAAACTAACGACAATGACTTCTGTCACATACTGAGAACACTGATGTCAGTAGCTTCACTTACGTACTTACGTACTGCATGAAATTATGTTTATTATGTGACATGTCACTTGACTAACGTTCTTGCCCCTGGGATTCAGAACTGCTGGCGTGATTGAGTACCAGTGCTGCATCAAGGCACTCACATTCAGTGAGTTGCTTCCCATAATATTAATAAGTAGAAATAGTATTTTGAGGCCTGAAATTAGGATTTTGAGGCAACAGAATTGCTCAGTGTACTATTCATCTGCTAAATTTGAAAAGCATTTGGTCCACACTAGTTACCTAACCAAGTAATACTTTCAGGAAATAAATATTTCCTGAAGATATTGTGTATTACATGTTTGTCTGAAAGTGCGCACATCAACGTTGCACTAATCTCACCTGAGAGACACTATGTCCATGATGTCTTCAGGCGTGTTGAGGGCCACTCTTAGGTCGTGGCCCTCCTGTAGATACACGCTCCCATCCAGGCTGCTGGAGGTCCTGATATCTGTGGCCCACTCCAGTCCAGCCCTACCCAGGGCCCCATCCACCCCCATGCGGGCTGACAGGCTCACATAGGCCCTGTGCAAACACCATAGAGACAAAATAAATAAAACATGTTTCAGCTGCTCTCCCGGTGGACGCATCAGCACTCAGCAGAAATACACACCAGGGCTATGGAAAGAGTTGGCCGGATCCAAAATGGACGCCCACTTACATTGGCTTTACGTAGCCTGCCAGGGAGAAGTGGGACCAGTGTTTGTAGTCGGCACTGCCCTTAAGACGCAGGGAGAGGAGGGAGGTCATGTTGATGTCCAGTCTTATGGGCAAGCCTGACAGAGAGGGCAGGACCAGTTCATCTGTCATCAGCACTGCCCTGTGATGGAGCTGCACTTCCTGGCCCTAAATGGAGGCAACGGGAGTTAGGGAGAGTTAGGAAGGGGGGAGTTAGGGAGATGGTGAAAGAGAGAGACCCAAGATTTTAACTCGATTCTATATGAATACATGAAACAAATATACACGCGCAAGCCTACTAAAAAGACAATGACACTGGATTTCATTCAGCTCCAGTTATCAGAAATGATCCTGTGAAGCTGTGCCCTGTTTGAGTTACACAGCAAACATGCCTCACAGAGGTCGAAGGTCACCATCTTGTACCTTCAGCAGTCTGACAGCGAAACCGGCCATGTTGAGTGACAGCCCCTTCAACTGGGCGTAAAGGTCGTCGCAGGTCAACACGCTCAGCTCGTTGCCAAACACCTTGACACCGAACCAACATCGTGACCTCGTCCTCTCCGGGCTCCCTCCTGAGAACTAGAATCAACACGTCAGTCATCTTCCATCGTCATTCCAAAGATCCTAACATCTAAAATCAGATGCATTATTGAGGCTACTTTTGCAATCTCCTTGCAATGTAATTCTGCTCTGAATTGGCACTAATAACAGGCTAGCTAGGCTTAAACAATCTAAATGATGTTGCAACGGCTACATGTTTCTGGGAAAATCTCACCACAGTCCTGGCTTGGTTGAGGTAACTGTAGATGCTAGATGAGCAACCATGCTTTCCGTTCTGGCTTCCATCGTCTTCTGTTTGCTCAGCTTTTCTCCTTTTCCTCTTTATCTGTTCTTTATCTACATCATCTGATTTTCTTTTTCTTCTTTCCCTCATCTTAGATTCCTCTTCGTCCTCATGTTCATACGGAGCGGTGGAGTCCTCGTCAGGAGAAGCTGAATGGTGGCCAAAAAGTGGTTTCAGAAAAGGTTCCATGTTCTCCACTCGAAGATCAACCTACGGAAAAGAGCATCCATTGTGATATATAACATGTTTGATTCATTTGAATCACATACTGTACTGTGGAGAAGTCTTAGGCACCCGAAAGTCGAACTAAGGCCATTTATTTCGGTAGTAAGTCTTTTAATTAAAAACATATAATATATATAACTACGTGAATACTATATATATAGAGCTCTGGAAAAAAATTAAGAGACCACTGCACCTTTTTCTTTCCTTTCCAAATAAGGTCGAAAAGGAAGGTTTTGAGTGAGGAACAGAAGCATTAACATTAAGAGACCACTGCAAATTGAACGCTTCTGCATCCGATTTTAGATATTAGGATCTTTTGAATGACGACTGATGATGACTATTTATAACGCTTCTGAATATATTGAACTATTATTTATATTGAACTATTATTTGGATAGTGATTATTTGTAAAAAAAAAGAATGTGTATATATATATATATATATATATATATATATATATATATATATAATTTTCTTTTACAAATAAACACTTACTATCCAAATAAATTACTTTAGTTTGACTTTCAGATGCCTAAGACTTTTGCACAGTACTGCATGTTTAGAAAATGCTGAAAATTTAGTTAAAAACCATTACATTGCTCACAGCATGAAACCAACACATTTTAATCCAACTACACACCTCGATCAGATTGAACGCTCTTCCATGGATGTGGACAGTTAGGTTTGCCATGGCAGAGCGGGGCAAAAACGACTTGGGGGAAAAAACTAAGGCTCCCTCCATATTTGCAATGCCAAGACCTAACAAACACACACACACACACACACACACACACACACACACATACACACACACACACACACACGCACACACACATTATTAACCACTTCCAAAACAAGTACCACTAAAGCAAGTATATGGAAAAAGTATTCATCATTGACATTAAGTATTCATCATTAAGTATTCATCATTAACATATGAATGGTATAATTAAAATGTCAATGCACGGGTATCAGATTAAATTACCTGAGTCCACCGTGTAATCTGAATAAGAGGAGTATTTCCAGAGTTCGGCCTCAAAGTCTTTAGTGATGATGTCATCAGGCAGCACCTCCAACAGAGCCTGCTTCGTGGGGTCCTCTGTTCTCAGGACCTGGGTCAGGTGACTCCACACGAACGAGCCCACTGAGAGTGACATTCGGAGCGATCGTCAGGTGTAAGTTCTTAGGCTGTGTAGGTGAAGTCATTTGGAACAGCGCAGTCCACCCTTAACAGGAGGTCACAGTTCACTCCCTGACTCTGCCCTTTGACCTTAAACCATTAACATGTGGAGATCTGACAGGTCTGCGTAGAGGAGCTATTCTAAATAGCTTTGTGTGTAAGCTGTGTTAAGGTGGAGTTTTCCCCATATTACTTCCACATTATAGATCTACTAAATCTGAAAGGGCCAAGTGGCTGGGGTAAGGAACGAATTAGAGCTTTTCTCAAACCTTGGCTGGAGATCTCGTGGCTCAGAGTTGTCCTTACTGCGTTCAGCACGTCTGGGTCAGGGCAGCGCATGATCTGCTGATACGCAGCAATCCTGACTTCCACGTCTTCCAGGGGGTCACGGTACAGCTGGAGCAGAGACCCCCTCTGTGGGCAGCAAAGATGTCAGTAACAGATGCCTCACCTTCAACATCACATCAACGTCACCGCAGCATCACCGCAACATCACATCAACATCACCGCAACATCACCACAACATTCGACACTTGACAATTACGTGTCACCATACTCACGTCGGCACTGCAGGGGATTCGCCTGAAGGCTTGCGCGGCGGTGAGCCGAAACTCCAGAGGTGTCGAGCGGCTCTGGATACAGACGTTTAGCTGAGGGATGAGAGAGGAGGCTACCAAGCCGGCATTTCCCACTGCTTTCAATGTGTGGAGAAGCTGAGGAAGGAATCATCATTTTACATGGTCATCGTCATCATAATTCCTTCTCCCACCATCTCGGTCCTCGTCATCAGCGGCCTTTAGAGACGCTCAGGCTCATGAATAAAGTATGAACCATCAAATGTAAGGTCAAAGCTCGAATACAGCACAATCATCTAGGCCCAGAGTAGCAATCTGGATTTCTCCTATAAGACAGGATTAAATGCATAAACATTAAATTATTATACATCTGTTTTATTAACACCATTACCCATTTAATCCTAACCAAAACATTTCAATAGTGGTCCAGTACAACAGCATGATGTCTGTACAGAGTTCTAACTGCATTGCATCGAGGTATCTGAGTACCTCTGAGACCGGCGAGTTCCCTCCTCCGCAGTCCTCCCCCAGGGTGTCCTTCAGGGCCTGTACGAAGGCCTGGACCTGGGAGACGACACCACAGGGAGACCGGCTCCTCTGACACAGAACATGGACCAGGACGGAGCCGGTCAACAGGGCCTTGGCACGTGCCTTAGGTGTCTTCAGCAAGGCCTGCGGAGAATGGGAGATTGTGAAAGGTTGTAATTTGTCACGTTCTTTAACTGACCATCAGGGAACATCCTCGTTAGATGGAGTAAAACATATTTATTTCATCAGTCTAAGTATTTCATGTGCCTGTACTGATTATGACTGGGTTATTACAGCTTATTACAGGGTTATGAAGACCTTATGTCACATCGTTCTCTGCCACATCTTCACCAATTAGACATTCACTGGGATTCAGTGTACATACAGAACAGTATATATCCTATATCCCCAAAGAACAGCACACCAGTCCTACATTGACGGAGTGGATGATGTGTGGTGTGGGGTAAGGGATGAGGGCGATGGTGGAGAGAAAGGAGTGAGCCCTCTCCTCCTCTATGTCCTCGTTCTGGATCAGGTCTGTCAGGAGGATGATGCATTCCTCTGAGCTGCACGCCGGTAGGGCATCCAAGAGAGGCTGCCTGTCACAGACAGAGAGATAACTGCTGAGAATAGACTTCGCAGAAAGATAACTGCTGAGAATAGACTTCATAGAGAGATAACTGCTGGGTATAGACTTCACATTGAGATAACTGCTGGGTATAGACTTCACAGAGAGATAACTG